>BHDV01035453.1:70119-92217 GCA_005406045.1 Adoxophyes honmai
GAATTCTTTGTATCTGACATATAATTTGGATGTAATGTAATTTTCAAAAAATGACAAATAAATCTAATCTAATCTAATCTAATAAGATACCACTAGCGATTAAGAATATAACAAAACATTCTAACTGTAATTATTAATACATAAATTTATTCTTTTATAAAATTTTACGAATCAATTTAGTCCGTTTGAATTTGAATCTTAAAGACTGAGTATAAAGGTGATCTATGCTTTATAGATTAAAAAAAATATCAATTCTAAAATTAATTTCGATATTTTTTTTATCAAGCTATTATTGATCATAGTTTGAATTTTTTGTCACCACCGTAAACATTCGCTTGTAATCGTTATTTTGACAACAAATTTGCTCTTTTGAACGTAAAAAAGTATCATACGAGTGTAGTGAAATAAAGCGGATACTCACGATTTAAATCCAGTTAAGCTAGACATGTTTCCGGGCGTGTTTTGTTCGTTTTGTTTCACTATGACTGAGTGTCACGGTAGTTAGATATTGTGCAAATTTGCTTTACATACTTCTTTCCTATCTACTTTTTTATTTCCGTAACTAAATGTATCAATTAAATTTTGCTTGTCTGTGCAGATCCCATTAAAGATGAGTAAAAAGGAAGTAAAAAATATCGATGGCGTAGAGATGGCCTGTAAAATGAAGAGTTTGGCGGACTTGCGTTTAAAAATGAAAATGGCGCAGACCCTCAAATCTTACATTGATCAAAAGATGAAATTAAACTTAATAACAGGATACACGCTGGGTATCCATGTCTCTGTGTTTGAACATCTAAAGCAAGTAGCCAACAAAGAGAGATTTGCCTCGAAAAGAATTGACGTAAAAGATTTTCTTAATATTGAAACCATTAGAGCTCCTATGTCTTACATTGATTTAAGGGTGGCGTTACTTAAACATTACATTGAGGATAAAACTATACCTACATTGGCACGTTTGAGATTATATTTTGAAAGGAAGTCAATAGCTCGTTCGGACGCTACCTTGAAAAGGTATCTGAAAATATATGGATTTGTGTGGAGGAAGCTCCCAAATTCAAAGAAGGGTATTATTATCGAGGACCCCAAACGAGTAATGGAGAGACATAGGTATTTAAGACAGATTCAGGAATACAGGGACCAAGGAAGACCAATCGTTTACGTCGAAGAAAGGCACTATTCCACAGACAATTTAATTTGCCTAGACTTTGAGAAACCAATACAAAACGCTACTAAATGGTACGTCATAATAGCAACAGAAAAAGGCTTAATAAGTACATTTTTGTACACTAATTCTGATAAAATAAATCAGATAAGCTGGCTACACGATATGATGCTGCCTCATCTGCCTGAAAACTGCGTTGTGGTACTCGAAGATACACAGAACTGGGAACTGAAGGATGCTCCTAAACTAGATACCGTGAGTTCAAAAAAAGATTTGAAATCGTGGCTCGATGAAAATGGCGTACACTATGATCCTGGTATGCATAAAGCTGAACTTATGCTTTTGGTGGAAAATTTTACGCAGCAAAGAAGCAAGAGTGCAAGCATTTATCTTGAAAGTCTTGGGTATGCTGTGCTTCGGAAAGAAAAGGATTTCCCTAATCTAAGTCTAACAGCACCGATTGCAAAGTGTATCTTGGAGAGTTTGTCAACTAAAACGAGTACCTCGATAGGGAAACATATAATGGCCATTGTAAATGGTATCACTGAACAGGCATGGAGGGAAATGAATGAACGCATGAAGGAAGAGGAAAAGCTGGTTCTGGAAGAAGATTTGATGATGGGTGAGCTTATTGATAAAATAATAGAATTGGCTGCTGATGGTGGTACTCTTGATGAGAAGTTAGACGATTATCGAGAAGATCCTGATTTTTATATAGTCGAGAATGAAAAGTTGACTTCTACATTGCGCAGTTTTTTCAATGTTGTAACCTCTGCAAGCAATAATTAATAGGTGTTTAATAAAATGTATCTTTCTACAAAGTCTTTCACTATTAATATACTCGTATTTATCCAAAATTTATTAACGACTTCATACTTTAAATTAACATTGAGTTTCCGATTAAGATATGCATCATTAGGAAAGGTGCATACATCGATGAGACAACGCAAACTAAGTTGGAAGTAAGTAAGTAAACACTTTATCGTACAAAAAAAATCCAAATGAAATGGTAAAGTACGAAGGCAGACTTATCCCTTAAGTGTAAGAGTACAGCCAACCTTTGAGAGCTGAGAGGAAACTTAACTATTGAGACCGACAAAATGGAGATTAAAATAGACATAGCGAAGTACGTATAAACATCAACAATAACAACACAAATTAAATCAATGTGCCTAGCAGTGGCATTTATGCTGGATTACCTTCCTACAAATGAAATCCTTACATACAATCACGCCTGTATTACCAAACGGGGTAGGCAGAGCACGAAACGTGACATAGACAAAACCATGACTACGACTATTTTACGTTTCGCAACTTCTAGCTTAATTTTAGATTTGAAAACAGATGGAAGAGGTAGAATAGTGACAGTGACAGCATACATTAACCTCCCTAGTCGCCTCTTATGACATCTGTACAAATGGAGAGGTGGTGTTTTATCCCGACACTACACCGCAAATGAAATCATAACATAAAACCACGCCTTTTTCCCTACGGGTAGGCAGAGACAACATAACGCCATTCGCTCCTATTCTGACATACTTCTCTCACTTCACTCACATTCATCCCTCTCGTCAAACACGCTCGGCGGTTTCGGGTACTCCTAATTTGGCCTCTCTTTAGAACATCGCCGATCTGGTCGATACGTTCAAGGGCGCCCTCGACCGACTTGCCCCAACACACTTCCCATGTTTAGTTTTTGAAATCCCTACTAGCAATAATGAAATGCAAACCTGTGTAACTAAAGATGGTATCTTTTACCGTGGCTAACAAAGGTAGAATAACAAGTTATCCAGATCTAGCTAATTAGGAACTTGCAGGTTTAATCGTGTATGTATATGTATGGTAATTGAATCCTGTGTCCAACTGGAATCGAACTTAAACCTTACTTAGGCAGTATTCACAACCTCCGTGTTGTTAAATAAACCTGCCAAGTGCGAGTCGGACTCGCGCACGAAGGGTTCCGTACCAAAAACTGCAAAAATTCAGAATTTTTGTATGAGAGCCCCCCTTAAATATTAATTTTATTTTTATTCAATTATTTATTTTTAAAGTAAATATTTAATTAAACATTCTGTGAGCATTTCAAGTATTTAGCTGTTACAATTATTTAGATAGACCCAAAACAGCAAAAAAACAAACTGGAAAAACATAGGTTTTTTGTATGGGAGCCCCCCTTAAATACTAATTTTATTTTATTTTAATTATTTCCTTTTTAAGTAAATAATTAATTAAATATTCTGTGAGCATTTCAAGTATTTACCTGTTAAGTTATTTAAATAGATCCAAAATAATAAAAAAAACACGTTTTTTGTATGGGAGCCCCCCTTAAATACTAATTTTATTTTGTTTTAATTATTTCCATTTAAAGAAAATATTTAATTAAATATTCTATGAGCATTTTAAGTATTTACCTGTTACAGTTATTTAAATAGATCCAAAATAGCAAAAAAAAACACGTTTTTTGTATGGGAGCCCCCTTAATTATTATAATTATTTTAATTTTAGTATTTGTTGTTATAGCGGCAACAGAAATACATCATTTGTGAAAATTTCAACTCTCTAGCTCTCATGGTTCGTGAGATACAGCCTGGTGACAGACAGACGGACGGACGGACAGACAGCGAAGTCTCAGTAATAGGGTCCCGTTTTTACCCTTTGGGTACGGAACCCTAAAAATGACGCGTCTTACTAAAGAAAAGGAGGGAAAAAATCTCTCAGTATAGTGTTAAGTAAGTACACTATTTTTCTACGACACGAAAACAGTTCTGTGTGATTTCGAGTTAAGAATAAAACCTCTCCATTTCTTTTGTGGATGTCGTGAAAGGCCACTAAGGATAGGTTAAGGTATATTTTAGGCGACAAGATAGCAACCTGTCACTATTATTCCTGCCTACTTGAAACCTTAAAAATATGCTGGAAGTAGCTACGAAACGTGAAATAGTCATGGGTTTGTCTATGTAGCGTTTCGTGTGCTCTGCCTACTCCATTTGGGAATACAGGCGTGATGTATGTTTGTATATACTAAAAAAACACGCCACATTTCGCCTATTTTTGCACATTACAAAAAAAAATCCAGACACTTGTTTACTTAGTAAATAGTACAGAACCCTTCGTGCACAAGCCCGACTCACATTTGGCAGGTTCTTATAAAGGTACAGAACCTTAAACATTCGTTCTGCCATTTTGATTCAGAAACTAAAATGGCGTCTATTTTAGTTTGTCTATCGTCTGAGCGCACCTCTAGTGTAGCCCTTATGCGCGCTCTACACTCGCGACGCGAACACCCGCGAACGCCCGCGAAAGCCGCGAATCGCGAGTGTAGATGTCGTTCACGCCTTGCGTTCGCGCTTAGTTATTATGCGTGAGCCGCTGCGTAAATTCACGCCGTGAATTCACGGCGCGACTTCGCGCCGCGAGTGTAGAGCGGGCTTTACCTTTAATTAAAGACTCGCGAACCTTCTAGAACCAAAGGTATAACATCTCTTACCCTAACACCCAAATTCCAACCCTACCCCACCACCACAAAGTCGAGAACCCAACGCTAATCGAAAAGAACGGTAATTTTCAATTGTTACTCCAAACCCAGCGAAAAACGTGCGACGGAACGCCCGAAGCAAACTCAATTGACTACCACGCGTAATAAGGTCCTTATTTGAATAACTCAGAGGAGCAGACGGCATGACTCGATTACAGAATCCTAATCGAAGCCTCTAGAATTCGGTGCATTTTTAAACTTGGAACGTTTTTATTCGACCTTAGTACACTGTAATAGAGTATTGGATGGGTCGTTCGGGTTTTTGAAATTCTTCTTGCATTCATGTTACCCTGGTACCTGCTTTACCGGGATAACCAGATTTTTCGAGAAATCTCGCAAATTATGCCGTTATGAGATAGTAATATCCAATATGGCGGGGAAGTGGTGTGTAAAAATTGATTTTAGTCGCTACTGCTCTGATATTTATGTGAATTTGAAAAAATGCTTCGATACATTTACGTGACGTGATACCTAAACGTTTGGGAAACTTTTGATATATGTAGAAATAATAGTTAGACTTGGTAAAAGTTCAATTACATATTGGAAGAAATGGAGAGCAAACTTACCACCCCCACTTCTTAAAATCTTGCCAAGATAGATTCCGGGGACTTATTGGTGGTGCCAATAAACTACGCATTTTCGAAACACAATCTGATCACTTCAAAACCTTGCGAACGTTTCGTTCGGCTTCGAACTTTATCTCTCATCTGTTACGGTACATAATAGGCTATCAGTACCCTAGGCTATTAGCTAGATAGATTTAGGTCTTCTATAATTTTATAGATTCCTTTGTGCCCTAGAAGGCTACACGATTAAAGGCTAACGGATTAGGTATTAGGTCTATTTTAGTCATTATGTCTAAGGTCGTCTAGGTCAGGGAAAATGATTTAATGTGTACTTAAAATCACTTTGTAGCTATGTATGTATGGGTGATAAAATTATCTATATTTTCCGTAGATCACTAGGGATTCCGTAACTTTCGGATTTCATCTTGATTTATGTGTGGTATCGGGTTTTATAAACACCTTCATTTATTCCGTCTGTCTGCCATGGTTAAGTCTATGTATGCAGCGTTCGGCTCTGCCTACCCTATTTTTGAATACAGGCGTATGCATGCAAACATTCGTATTCATCACACAATGTGCAACCGTGAATCGAACCCAGGACCTTAATCTTCATAGTCTATCTCAACCACTGGACTATGGAGTTCTGGTTTTCCATGAAAGAAAAGTGACCCTTCAGGTCTTCAATTTAAGGTTCAGTTTGCTCTAAAAGCGGTAAACGTATTGAGGTCAACCCACTGATGATTACTTCACCATAATTACCTATCCTTGGAACACCTGGTCCTATACATTTGCGAGATAAGCCTTAGTAATAATGGGATGAGGTAATTTTAATATTGAAGCATGTACAGGTTTGGCGCATTATGCGCCAAAGTAATTTGGCGGATAGGATGGTCATTTCCTGTATATTCCCTATGACACGTTAAATTTTAGCTATTTGGAAAACTTCACTGAATAAAAGAAGCTAGAAAACATTTTTTAGTGAATTTGGATTTTATAATGACCCTGCACCAATATAATCCAAAAGAAACAAAGTAAAACTTAGTTTGAGGATAAGTCTACTTAATAGTTTTTTTTGTAACTGAGTTTAAGTGTAGTAACTTGGGTTTTTTGGTGACTGCAAAAAACCATTATAATCTTTATTATGTTTTTAGTGACAAGACAACGTTTTGAGATGGATCGAAATAAATTGGTTTAACTGTATGGTTTTTAAAACATTAACGAGTCTTAGAGATTGTAAAATGCAAATAGTAGATTCTCTCATAGAAAGACAACTCTGACAGCTACAGATTTAGATTAAACAAAGTAAACTATTACTTGTTTTCTTTGATTAATATTATATTCATGCCTATGCTGATTTGTTATTATTTTTCCTTTTTATTTGGTGTAGATGAATTGTGATTTAACATAATACTTCAGCGAAGGTTTCTGGACTAGTCTTCGATTTACTGTCGACTCATTAGGTATTATTGTAATTTCAAAATCCCGCTGTCATTTTATGACATTATTGTTAACCAACTCAATTGAGACTCAGGATATAAGTTTATAGAAAATATGATGTGAAAATAAACGTCACAGTTAAAATGATAAATGCTTTAATTAATAAATATTTCAAACAATATTTTTAAAGTGCACAAACAGTTGGAATAGTTTCATCAACTGAAAATATATTCCTGACTCCTTGCCTCGCAATAATTATCAAATACCGCCTCCTCTGGATTGAAGTGCTCAGATTGTAAATAAACTATCAGTTTGTCTATCAGTTTCTCAATTTCTTGATCTTTTTTTTGTGATGTCATTTCCAAATCTAACAGTACATTGCTCAATTCACGCCAATACTCTTTTTGAATCTCAGTGATGATGGTACCGCTTAAAAACGGTACTTCGTTTTTACAGACTTTAGAAAAAATTTCCATTCCTTTGGAATCTAATATTTCTTTGAGTTTTCTCCAAAACGGCTCAAAATACTCAAAAACTACGCCATCTTCTCTGCAAAGAGCTATATGCCCCTTCATATTTATAAGGTGTGCTGCTTTAGATTCGTATCGGGTAGTTTTTTTGTAAGTCTCTATGAGGGAATAAAGCTCTGCTTTGTGCATATCAGGTTTATGAGGTATATCATGATCTAGTAACCATTCCATCATTTCTGACTTAGACGAATGACCTGGCGGTGGATCGAAAACGTCCTCGAAAAGTCTGTTTTCGAATACGAATACACATCCGATTGGTACCGTTGGTAATACCTTTTCCTCCAACCAATTTCTTAAGCTAGCTTCGGTGAGGCGACTGGTATAGAGGGAAGCCAAACACCCTAGTTCTGGGGACACGGCCAGTAATAATCGTTTCGCTTTATGATTAGGGGGCCTACACATCTTCAGAACTCTGTACTTATTGAAAAAGCTAGCCTCCTCGATGTACACGAACACTTTGCCCTCCTTTACTAATTGGAGCTTCTTTCGCAAATAGTAATGACGTCTCATAACTATGTCTGGCTTTTCAACAACCAAACAGTATTGTGTGCCTGATATTGGTATTGTTGTAAAGAACTTATTAAAAATCGCTTCGACTTCATCCTGGTATCTCTCCTTGAACATTTTTTTAAGCGCTTTTTTTGTAGGAATCATTCTTTTAGTCAAATACAAATCTTGTAAATGTTTCTTCATCGTTGCGTATACAACGTTCATGCTCCCAGATGTCTCAGTCTCCTTAAGCCATTCTTGATGTTTTCTTGACACATTCTCGAGGTTCCGTATTTCCTTCAAGATAGCTTTATCGACTCCCGTGACATGAGAAACTTTGTCCAATAAATGGTATTCTTTGTCGAACTTAAAATTGATCTCGAAGATTTTTTCGTTGATGTTCACGGCTATGTCAACTTTTTTCTGCAAGTCAATTTTGTTATAATTATCCAACATCGATTCCAGCGTTTGTAAATTTATCGATTCCATTTTGCGAAATCTGAAAAAAAAACCATAATCACAATACACAGATATCAATCACATAATTAATAAAATACGAAGGTACGACAGGCCTTAAAAAACAACTAAAACCTTTTTCTCGCACTATTTTGACACAAAATATCTACAACAATAATTATAGCACACGTATTTTAGCTCCCACATCCACCACCACCAGCTTAATCAACCAAATAACAAGCCACAAAATCATTACTTAATAATTAACTCACTATTTTACACAAAACTGCGACACTTCAATATTTTTTTCGTATCATACCTCGCTCCGTGCGCTCGTAGCGGAGAATTCAAAATGGCCGTTGACGCGGCAACCGAGTCTCGACTGCGGCAGCGGGGAGCGGGGACCGTTCGTTCCGCGCGAGAATGGGCGACGTTGCCCGACCGGACACGAAGTAACATTTGTGATTCACGTAATTACTGTGCGCGCTTGTTACTAAGCGCGAGGGATTAGATATCGGTTGGCCGATAAAGTTGTACTGTGTTTACTTGACTAGTTTTAAAATAATGATTGCTTATTTGCATGGGAATGTTAATTCAGTTGTTTGTTATATTATAAGTTCGTTGATTATTTACACGTATTCTACACACTAATTTGAATTTATTATGACTTGGTGCTAAAAGTAACCTATATTATATTACATAGTAAAATACACTTTTTTAAATGAAAAAGAAAAATCAAAAACGTAATTACTCATTAAAATGTATTTCTAAACAAAACAAGTATGTAGGTAATGATAATGAAATGATAAATTGTAAGTGATAATATTTTTATTGCATCTATTTAATCATACTTATTACTTACAAGCAATCAATATAGTAATGAGGGCAATAAAGTAGAAAATAATTATGATGTGCACTTAAACTGTTTTACTCGTAATATTTAAGAGACGCACTGTTGTTTAGTGCGCGCGCAGTAGGCCCGGCGCGCGTTGCCAACTCGCGTCTACACGGTGCGAATAATATTCCATCTCTCTTCATTCTATTGACAATGACGCTCTGTCTCAAATAAACGTCGGTCAGTCGCTTAACGTTCTCCGACGTGACCGTTTGCGGTGTAAGATTCGGAATTAGAATTTAAATTATTGTTTAGCGATGTGAAAGAAAATGGCGGACACAGCGGCGTCTTCTTCGATAGAAGTGGAACCTGACAACCCTTTGAATTCGGATTACGTTAACCGTCTATCAAATAAAGAATCTGCTAGATTTCTCATAAGGGTCTTACAAAAGGCCGACGAGGAGCAGAAAGTAAGTGGAAGCACATCCCTATCCCGTGCAAGCGATTTCACAGGCATGGATAGTCGAGTATTTTCTAAGAAAACTCTAAAGACAACCATCCAGCTATCTGATGTGAAGGAAGTTGAAAGATCACAGATACACGATACACTAATAAGCTGTTACTTGATACATAACGCTGTTCCAACCACAAGGATGCTGTTTAATTCGCTGTACGGAAAAATTCCCGCGTACGTGGACATACGAACGTTCCGCAAGTATTTAGCCAAATACGGATATGTTTGGATCAAACTACCTATCAGCTTTGGAGTTATAGAGAGACCACAAACGACATTCGATAGGTATTTTTACTTGAAAAATGTTATTCAATGTCGGGAAGAAAATCGAGAAATCTGTTTCGTCGAGGAGGCGATTTTGAACAAAATCACGGGCTCTTATTATCAGTGTAGGAAATACAAGAGTTTGAAGAAGGCTGCTGAAAGGGCTGGTATGGTTTTAGATTGTACGGGCTTAGAGAAAGTAACGTACGCTGTGTCTAAAAATGGATTCCATGGGTTGGAGCGATTGGATGTGACCGAATTGAAAGGGAAAGAGCTTGATCCAGAACTGTTCAAAGGTTGGATCTTGAACAAGCTCCTTCCTGTCCTGCCACCTAACAGCGCAGTCGTCATAATGACCGACAAACAGCGTAAGTCTACTAAACCAACTCTATACAGCACCAAAGCTGAAATGATGGCATGGCTGGACAGCAACAATGTGCCTTATGACGACACAATGTCAAAATGTGATCTTATAACTCTTGTAGACACGTTTACCAGCGAAGAAACATGGGGAAATGGGATTAGTAAAATACTAAATAATAATGGACACGTTTTAATCCAGCAGCCTTTCACGGCTGAGGCGATTAGTGTGGCTTCTCATGTTTTTAACCTAATCAGAATCAACGGGTCTGAATTGAAAGAGAGAGGTGAATTGGATGGTATATTCGAGGCTATATCTGCAGAACAATTTAAGACTTACGATGAGAACATTGCGATGCTTGAGCGAGAAACTATGGACATTGATAAAAGAGTAGATGAAGTGTTAGACGACTTGCTATTCAAAGCAGGATCGGTACGACCATACGCTTCTACGGAACAAGGCTATGATTCTGAAATACCTCTTTCTGATAGCGATTGAGATGAAGTACAAATCATTACATAATAATTCGTACTGCGAACTCCTAAACGCCACTGATTTTACGGTGTTTATTATTTGGCTTAGGTTTTAAGTTACTTTAAGTGATAATGTTACTAATCGAAAAACTATAGTAATAAAGACATTTGTTTTATATTCTTGTGTTTTGTTTACTATAACACCAACCTAATTATTTTTAACAGGTTTCAATGAAATTAGGAGTCCTGAATTTGCCTTTTTTTATCATCATTACTTATTACATGCTTACTGCATTAGATAACTACTTATTATTACTGCTGCAGGAATAAATGGAATTAAAAGAGGTTTGTTGATGTCCAAAATTAGATACACACACATCATGCCAGTTCTTCCTAATAGGATAGGCAGAGCACACGAAACATTGTTTAGACAATATTAAGACTTCACGTTTTGTAGCCATTTTTAGCTTAATTTTTAAGACTAGATAAAAAAGGTATGATAATGACAGGTTGATAGCCTATCGTGAAATCTACCTTACCTATCCTATATCCTTATACGACATCCACAGGAGAAATGGTGAGGTGTTATTCTAAACCAGACACCACGCGGCGTTAAAATAAAATCTGTCTCCAATTTAACAGTGTAAGTAACTTCTAAGTATCAGGTAGGCCGAGGACACGAAAAGCTACATAGACAAAACCGACCACTTCACGCTTCTAAGAATATTGGTGGATTGACTCAGCCAAATCAGCAACTAAGTATTTTAGAAATAAAAAACCCGCTTTAATGAAGTTTGTATTGCTCACATTACACAGTGCTTAAAGAAATTCAATTTTGTAGAATACTATAAGTATGTTAAAATACTCTAAAATGCTCTAAACTCTAAAATCATCTACATACTTAGCAGTTTTTTTTTTTCAGTCAAGTATTTACAGTTAATAATAAGCCCATGTTCTCCAGTTATAAAAATAATATTAAAAAAAACTATCTAGCTGTCATGGTTCATGAACTACATCCTTGTAACAAACATAGACGGATAGCGGATAGACAGTGTTAAATTATGATAAACATAAATGACCCGTTACTACCTCTTACATTTGCAATCCTAAAAACTACTTTTAAAATAATTATTACACAAATGACAAAACCTTTAACTTATAAATCTTAATGTCACACCAACGCAAACGCAACACACGTTCAAATCGGTGCTTTTATTCCTTAAAATTTATAACAGAAATCCAAACATGAATAAAATACGGACCCGTCAAGTGAGGCAGCTGTTTATAATGCCCATGCCATGCGCAAGCGCCGAAGTGTTTGTAAAAGATAAAAGGCAATGAATCATTGATATACCCATCCCGCTCACGCGCAGGTAAAAATGCTGCGTTGCTATCTCATTCATAATCGAACGCCGAGCGCCAACGCGTTCGAAAGTGGAATTTACCAAACTATAGCCGTCTCTTTCGCTCGCGCGTTTATTGTATTCGCTGTCTCGTTCTCTTGTTATTAAGTAGGTGTTTAGTTACAAAGCTTTGGTCATTATTAACCGGCGTTATTGTTTTGTTCTGTGGTAATATTAATTATTTCTTATTTTAACGATTTGTTTTGGGTAAAGATCGTGTTTTGAGATGTTCTGGGTATGTTGTTTTCGCCTTTCGGTTTGGCAGATCGATAAATGGGCGTCCGTGATTATTTTAAACGCGTTCCGATTTATCAAATCGATTAACAATAATCGATTTTAGAATTATAATGAGTTAGCGTTTTTCTGGATTATGGAACTTGTGTTCATTTAATTAACCGTGTGGTATCGGGTTTATTATAATAACGCTACTCCGTTTCTTCTGTGGATGTCGTAAATGGCGAGTTAGGCATGCTTTAGCCTATCAACTTAAAACCTAATAAAAATATGACTTTTAATATGACTTTTTATTACCTACTTCATAGATATAACTACATAAATATATTTCATACATTTGCGACCTATGATTTGTTTACAAGTATCATAAACGACTCAAAGTGTATTTTTTTTAATACACACACACACACACACACAATCACGCCTATCTTCCCAAATGAGATAGGCAGAGTTTTTATTAAATATCACTGGACAATTTTTACACCAATCAATCACCTAGTGCCAAAGTAGGCAAATTAATGCCTGTGTTATGGGTACTAGACAACGGATAAACTTACTTATATACAGATAAACATCCAAGACTCGAAAGCAAACATTCGTATTCATCATACAAACATCTGCCCCGACCGGGGATCGAACCCGGGACCTTAAGCTTCACAGTCAGGTTCTCTAACCGCTGGGCTATCCGGCCGTATAATACAGAGTACACGTAACTTTTCCCTCACGTGTCGCAGCCACGTTCAGCATAACTTTAGATTGAAACAATGATGAAAGAGGTATAATAGTGACAGGTTGCTAGCATGTCGCCCAATGCATACCTAAACCGTTTCCTTAGCCACCTCTTACCGACATCCATAGAAGAAATGGAGAGGCGTTATTTTAAATTACAGCATAGGAAGACAGTCTACCCTAGTTGAGAATATGTACAGGCGTGATGTAGCCTGTACATACAAACAAGGCTCTCTAATCCCCCTAACAGCACCTACCCCAATTTTTTCACCTGGAAATGCCCTGTCAATACGTTGGAGGTCACACGTAGTCCAATTAACTACAAATCGGACCCTCGTCAAGGAAATTACCACTAAACCTCCTCTATTGATGGAAGGTTCTGTTTATTCTATGCCTGACTGACACATGAACTTGCTCGTTGTTAGATCTTGGGTTACACTTAGCTGAAGTTAAACACTTATTCATTTCTTCCGTGGATGTCAGAGGCGACTGAGGTCAAGGTATGTTTTGGGCGACAGGCTACCAATCTGTCATTATTGTACCTTTAAAAACCTAAAAATGTATCAGAAGTGGCTACAAATCGTAAAATAGTAACGATTTTTAGGGTTCCGTAGCCAAATGGCAAAAAAAGGAACCCTTATAGATTCGTCATCTGTCTGTCTGTCTGTCTGTCTGTCCGTCTGTCCGTCCGTCCGTATGTCACAGCCACTTTTTTCCGAACCTATGAGAACTATGCTAATGAAACTTGGTGAGTAGATGTGTTCTGTGAACCGTATTAAGATTGTGACACAAAATTTAAAAAAAAGCAATATTTTTTTAGGGTTCCCCATACATGGAACTGAAACTAAAAAAAAAAATTAATTAAACCCAGAGGTTTCTAACATCATACTTATCTAAAGTGAATAGTTTGCGCGACAGACGCTTCCAAAGTTGAAAAAGTTGTGCCCCCCCCCCTCTAACTTTTAAAATAAAAGAGTGATAAATCTAAAAAAAAATATATGATGTACATTACCATAAAAACTATCAACGAAAATTGGTTTGAACAAAATCTACCAAGTAGTTTTTTTTTAATAATAAAATTAAAAATTATCATTAGTTCGAAAATCTGTCACTAGATGGCGTTGTAATCAGTTTGTACGGAACCCTCAGTGCGTAAGTCCGACTCGCACTTGGCCGGTTTTTGTCAATACAATCGTGATGATGCCAGTTAATAAGTAAGTACTATATACAGTATTAGGATGTTAGTCAGTCACCTAAAGTATACCTCTTATATTTAGTCGCCTCTTACGACTAAGGCAAACGTCCCTGCGCTCGACACTGTCCCAATACACGGCACTTGCAACCTTATTACAGTAAGACAGATAGGTGCCGTCTACTGGGCGTTGACGCGTCGTGCATTGGTACATTTACCTTACCACACGACTTCTACTTCTAAACCAACACCACACGGTACCTTCTTTACTTGCTTAAAATCCTTAGACGCAATATTAATCTCAAGACTGTCGCTCAAGGTGTCGCAGCGACATGTCGCTTGTCGCATCTGCGCGTCGTCAACTAAATTCACCTTTACCCATATTTGTACTTTATGCGTACTTGTACTAATGTTTACTTAACCCAAAAGCTCACCTACCTACAGTCTTATCAGAACTGCCACAAAATAAATACGTACAGTAGTCAATCAAGTGTAGCTGTGTAGGTCACTTCCATAGCTACGCTCAGCGGTAGGCGACAGGCTAGCAACCTGTCACTATTATACCTACATACATACATACATACCATCACGCCTCTTTCCCACAGGGGTAGGCAGAGACTACTTTGTTCCACTTGCTACGATCCTGACATACCTCTTTTGCTTCATCCACGTTCATTAGTTTCTTCATACATGCTCGTCGATTTCGGGTACTCTTGACCTGACCTGTTTCTAAAACGTCCGCGATTTGGTCACGGAACGTCCGTCTAGGTCTTCCCCTCCCAACACATCCATTCACACTTCCAGCATAGATCTGTTTCGTCAATCTTCTTTCATCCATCCTCTCTACATGACCAAACCAGCTAAGCATACTTCTTTCTACATACCTGCCAACTCAAAACCTAAAAGAATATGCTAGTAGTGGCCACGGAACGTGAAATAGTCATGGTCTTGTCAATTGAGCGTTTCGTGTGCTCTGCCTACCCTGTATGTATGGTGTAGGTATACTCGGCGGTTGTCTTAGAGATGTCAATTATGGCGTATGCATATAGAACTATTGTGGTAGTTGGACTTGTGTCTAGTTTGTTTGATTTACTACAGATACTAATAAGTAAAACATTTTTAATTTTATATCATTGTTAATTATTAATTATATTGCGACATTACATCTTATGGACATTTAAAAATGAAATTAATAAGGAAATAAGTTTGGGCACGCTTTAGGCGACAGGCTAGCAACCTGTCACTATTATACCTCTTCCATTTGTTTTCAAACCTAAAATTATGCTAGAACTAGAAGTGGTTGCGAAGCGTGCAATATTCATAATTATGGTTATGTCTATTTCACGTTTCGTGTGCTCTGCTTACCCCATCCTTTTGTGAACACAGGAGTGATTATATATGTTATGTAATAAATACTACTACTACTACCTACTACTACTACTACTACCAATTTGTATGGACATAGCCTTCTGCACCAACCCGTATTGTGTCAAAGTTATCAACTCGACGGCACTCGTCTTAAACGGGTGCCGAGGGTTGTCACCATTGAGATTATTTACCCAGTAAATGTGGAATTTTGTTGTATATTTTCGGTGGGCTTTGTATGTTCCAATTGATGTATATATAGGCCGGAAAAGGGTCTGTTTACAACGCTATTAATAGGACAAAAGGTGTTTTTGTAGATTTGTTACACGTGTAGACTACCGTGTACAGTCACGAACCGGGATTGTTGAGCCACTTGCCACTGTTCAATTTAGACGTGTAATCAATGACCGATGTGACCGACTGGATGATAGCTATTGGATTAGTATTACACGACCAAGTTACAAACATAGGTAAGTGGCTCAACAATGCCGGTTCGCGATGGTACCTACCGGGTACCGTGTGGTGTCGTAGAACAACACCTCTCCATTTCTTCCGGGGATGTAAGAGGCGACTAAGGAAATAGGTTTAGGTATGCTTCAGGCCACAGGCTAGCAACCTGTCACTATTATATCTCTTCAATCTTTGCAAACCTAAAACTATGCTAGAAGTGGCTGGGAAGCGTGAAATAGTCAAGATCATTGTTTTGTCTATGTCAAGTTTCGTATGCTCTGCCTACCCCGTTTGGGAACATAGGCGTGATTGTATGTATGTATGTTACTAATAATGTTTGTTTTTCTATAACACCACTGACGTACTAACTAAAATCAAGTAGGTATTCCCAGCCGTTATCCTATGTGTAGGCAACCCTACCCAAGGGTCCCTAATTGTTTTGGATTGTCGTCCGTCAGAGGGTCCCGTCCCAAGATTTATTTGGGTTCCATCACTAATGCGTAGGACCACGATACACGTAAACATTGAGACGTCAACTTAATTCTTAATTAATCCTGTAATCATTGTACTCAGAGTCGCCTATTAACTTGGATACTTCTGGTTAAGTTGTTTGACGTAAGTTTGCGAGTTTTGAATGGCGAAATTAAAACGGTAGTAGGTTCACTAAGCGGAAGAAATGGATAGAGGTTATTTTAAGGTGATTAACACACTTCCACGCACCACGCTGCATTACGTCTAGTGTGTTCAAAACGATCATAGAGTCGTAGTCGTTAACGAATTCGTTTGCGAGTTATCACAAAATTGTATGGAAACTGAGACAGCGCCGCCAGCGGAACGTTTGCACAACTGCCGCGGACGATACGTCTCCATACAATTCCGCGATACTACACTAGAATTACATGTTGCCTGTGCGGGTGTGCAGATCGGGTTTTTTACGCATTCACGCACGTAGTTACGTTTTAAGTAAGTAAGTAAGTAAGTAAAAAACTCTTTATTGTACAAAATAAAATAAAAAGGTACAGACAGGTTTAAAAAAAAGAACAATGTACAAAGGCGGACTTATCCCAAAAGGGATCTCTACCAGCCAACCTTTGAGCAGTAGAGAGGAGCAGCAATTTAGGTAATAACAAATAGAAATTTTCACCATTTACAAATTTTATACATACATACATATTTTCACGCCTGTATTCCCAAGAGGGGTAGGCAGAGCACATGAATTCAAAAATCCAGTGCCACGTTTAGCAATTTCAGGGTAATCAGATGGTTAAACGTGATATTGCAGTGAGAGGTTGCTAGCCCGTCGCCCACAATACACTAACCCTTTCCCAGAGTCGACTCTTACGACACCCACGGGAAGAAAGGGGGAAGTGCTATTCTAACCCGGCACCACACGGGAAACAAATTTTATGAATGTAATAAATGTAGTATGACAGTATATCACATAAATGTAGCTAACGTAACGTTTTATGGATATACGGCGTAAATCGATCAACGTAGTTTTTCTTAAAGTGACTCTGTGTGTCATACGTTGCGTCTCGCTGTTTCTCCGCTTGTAGACGCGTGATCTGCGTGAACGCGTGTGAATGCGTTTTCTGTGTGTTGGACTGCGTGTTTTCTATACAAACGGAGATACTTACAAGCAACGTTAGAACACGCATTCCAGCCACGCTGCGTGGTGCGTGGCAGTGTGATAATCACCTTTTTTTTTTTTTTTTCGGAGTGGAAATGCATTACGCACTTCCCTGGGTCGTTTCCGCGGATGGACATCGCGGCGACGACCCAGGGGGTGTGTGGGACTCTTTTCCCCGTCCTCTTCCCGAATGGAAGGGGAGGGGGGAACATACCCACTAAAACCACTCCGGTGTTGACGGTTTGCCGGGTTTGGGGGACACCATGGGATCCCGAAGATTCTACCGATGACGTCCCCCCTGTGATAATCACCTAGCTCGACACCACATGGAGTTCAATAACGAACCATCTTTACATCAAGACTTCGTTTATGACTTAAGATGTGACAGAGACATACATACATCAATCTTACGAGTATAACCCTCTTCTTTGAGTACTAGGTTATCGGGAACTTCATCTCACGAATATACAAATTTAAAGCGATTTTCTCACAAAATTCGAACACGACTCAGGAATTCTCGGACTTGAAATACAGAACGCAAATTCCACAGACAAGCTGTTGAAATAGACTTGGCAAGTGCATGAAACTGTTTGCTAACATCACGGCTATAGGCCAAAGCCCATGGCATGTAAATTAGTGTTGTAGGTTGTAGGTACAAATCCTATAACTTACTTGCTGTGGATTGTAGTCTAGAAAATCACAACGTCACTGGGTACTCACATATTATTGATTACTAGCTTTCCGCCCGCGGCTTCGCCCGCGTGGAACTCGGTTATATTGCGGTACAAAGCACAACTATAAGGCGCAGCGCAGACGACAGAGTTTTGTGCGATCGAGTCTGCGCAGCAATAAATTGTCTGAATGGCGCGGTGACAGTTTCCACGAAACTCTGAATGGAAATTCCTGGAAGCTGTCATGTCACCGCGCCATTCAGACAAATTATGGCTGCGCAGACTTGATCGCACACAACTCTGACGTCTGCGCTGCGCCTAAGAAAAATTCTCGTTTCAAACGACACGCAGCGCCATCGATCTATCATCTATCGATCGGTCATCGATCGATATCGATCTATCAAGCAAGCTATATTTTTGTTTTCCCTCGGGAACATCATTCTTTTCCGGGATAAAAAGTAGCCTATTATTTAATCCGGAGTTCTATCTTTACGTCTGCAAAATTTCAAACCAATCGGTTCAGTAGTTACGGCGTGAAAGCGGAACAAACAAACAAACAAATAAACAAACAATTTCTGACTTATATAATATTAGTAAGGATACCTATCACTGTCTAACTAGAGACTTCAGAAAAAGACAGCTAGTCTATCTCGCGCTCGATTCGCACGTATTGTGTTAATCTTACAATGACATACAATACAATGTTCTTTATTGAACACCTAAAACAGTATAATTTAGATAACAGAAATTAAAAGGTTACAATATTCGGCTATATCTTACTAATATTATAAACGTGAAAGTTTGTGAGTATGGATGGATGGATGTATGGATGGATGGATGGATGTTTGTTACTCCTTCACGCAAAAACTACTGAATGGATTTTCATGAAACTTTACAGTAATGTAGCTTATACATCAGAATAGCACATAGGCTACAATTTATAAAGATTTTGTTTGAGTTTTCCAAAATATGACGATAAGTGTCGAGAAAGTAGGAAAAAATCTAATGTCTGCTGGCTATTCTGGCGGGCGCTTCCTAATAATAATTCCGAAATCTCTTCTGTGTTAGCCCGAATTTAACGCTAACGCGAAGCTAGTTGAACATATATTATTGTTGATTTACCCACCTATTTTAATGACAGAACTGTAACTTGCGTAGTCTACTTCAAAGTCATGTCATCGGCTTTCCCCATTGCTCTTTGTGCTAAGCTGTGCCGATTTGTTGGCGCCGATAGGCGTCGATGGCACTTTGCATTTTACAGTACACGCCCGTTTGAAATTTAAATTCGGACCCACCATTGAAACCCTTTAGGTTGGGTCTCACTGACAGCGTTTTCATATACAAAATACTCCTACAAATTTTCTTGGCGTCCTCTTGTGTTTAGTTGTCCTTTTTGATCGCCGAAAGATTTACTTGTAGGGATCTCTTTCAGGATATATTCTCCTTAATTGTTTCTGTGAATTTGCTGTCACTTAAAAAGATAAATTTAAAAATGTTTTGATGTGCAATAAAGAGCTACCGCTATTGAGTATGATATTAAAACCCTGCACTATTTTAAACAATAAACTACCCTAAGGCTCAATCGTATTAAAAAATACGGATAAATCACGTTTTAAATCGAGTTTAGCACTTGCGAATAAAGCGGTGGCGCGCAGTGCGGGTGCAACAGCCGCCGCGGCTCTTAGATGAAGGGTTACGGGCTAGCCCGGTACATGTCGACCTAAACCATGTTTAACAAGTAGCTATCCGTATTTTTTCGTCATACATAATTGACCTTCTTATGAAAATTACGTTTAAACTACAAACGAACTGTCATCGGCAGCGCGGCTTTTTGGTTGTATTAAGGGGCTAGTACACATTGGCCCATGCTGGCCCAATGCAGGCCAACGCCAATGTGTACAGGGGGTGTTGGCGTGTGTTGGCCGGCAATTGCCTGTCGTGGCGCGCAATCGGATTGTTGTCGGTTTTTCGGGCACACTTCAAAGGAATCGTGGCGTAGCCTGGCCTATGCGTTTACACATTGGGCCAATGCTTAGTTCGTCGCCGACCGCTGACGGGTAAACATCAATAATATCAATACAGTGGAGCAAGAAGGAAACATTTAAGTCGTTTAAATCGGGAATACAGGTGTGATTGTATGTATGTATGTATGCATCAATTAGAGCCCGCAATTTGGGACACAAATACGATTATCTGAGTCGATCTTTGGCAGCATTTTTTTAATAATTTTGTGGCGGTACATACACATTGCTGTAATATTTGTGAACATAAATAGTCGCAGACGAGCCATGATTACTTCCACGTCCGTCGCGAGTGGATTGCCAGACAGCAATGAGCCATGCGCCAATGTGTAAACGGCAAGTGATCGTGGCGTACATTTGAGCATTGCGAACCCTGGCCCAACACTGACGAATGTGTACTGGCTGCTTTAGAAACTATACAAAAAAGCGCGCTCAAAGCACCGGCCAGGAAAAAGCGTTTCGTTCCTACCTCCACGCCACCGCACCGCTCCTACTGTTTATTGTATTTGGCCCTGAACAACATTAAGCTAAAAATCCTTTTCCGCTCGCCGCTTATGCCTTACCCCGCTCCTCCGAGGCCCCTGGCGTCCGCTCCACGCTCCTATTTGCATGTGACATGCTTTGTACAAGAACCTGGATACATATTTTTTCATACATTTTCCCTTAATCTGACCTACAGGCGAAATCAATTAACGGGCAACCTTCGGGTCATTTGTATGGGTTTTTAATGGTGTTTCTTTGATTACAGGTAAGCTGGTTTTTATTTTATGCTGCTTGAAATTATTTGGGTGAGTTTTTTTTATGTATACCTACATTACCTACATAATCTACATACATACATCATGCCTGTATGCCCAAATAGGGTAGGCAGAGCACACAAAAAGCTCCATAGACAAAACCATGACCATTTCATGTTTCGTGGCCACTTCTAGCATATTTTTTAGGTTTCGAGTTGGCAGGTATAATAGTGACTGGTTGCTAGCCGTCGTCTAACCGAACGAACCGTCTCCGCAGGAGAGAACTGTTCAACGAATCTCGATTATTATGATACATATATGTGAGTGAAGCTCCCAATCTACATCGGGCCTACGTACCTATTGGCTATACAAGTATAGATTTTTTCTATAGGTATGATATTTATAAATAACATTTGATTTGCAAGATATTAGATTTGCAAGAAGATATCGTCTGAATTGGAATCGAGATACGAAATATTTTCCGAAAGAAAAATTATTTGAATTATAGTAGTCTTGACAAGTAATGAAATTAATTCCATCCAAGTTAACGCGAAATAATTAAATGAAATAAAACATTCTCCGAATAACGAATTCATTTCGAAACCGTTTTCAAACAATTTAGACGTGCCTAATATTTTTTGTTACTGCAAAAGTTTTATAGAAAAATAGTTTACCTGTCGTTTAATTTTAATTAAAATGGCTGTATTGAAAATTCAGTTTAATTTAAAGCTGTGAATATTTCTAATAGTCATCTCATCGCCAATGGTGGAATGACTTGTGGAAAATTTAAGCTTAAAATTATAAATTCATTAAATTATTATTAAAACATTAAATTTAATGATTACAGTTGACTTTCCGATTTCTTATGCTTATAGCACCGAATTTATTGAAGTATGGGACACTACATCGAGATGGAAATATCACATCTCCAATTCTTCTTTCCTTAGATTAAGTATAAGTATATTTTAATTATTTACAAAGAAAAATTACAGAAATATACTTATTAATAAAAAATAACTAAATTTATCCTAAACTTATCCTAAG
>BHDV01035453.1:95466-105912 GCA_005406045.1 Adoxophyes honmai
ACAAAAATTCTGAATTTTTGCAGTTTTTGGTACGGAACCCTTCGTGCGCGAGTCCGACTCGCACTTGGCAGGTTTATTATTATAACTTTAAAAACTAGCTTCTGATTGCTTTTTTGTTTTATCCATAAATGACTAGTGACTGAATAGTAAATGTTTAAACGTAAATTCTGTAAAGGTAAAAAAACTGTAGAAGATTTAACAAAAACATACAAAATAAGCTTTGGAGGAAATATGGAATGATGCACGACGATGCAGAAAAAAAATCAGTCTACAAAAAGAAACTTAAAAGTACATCGCACGCAAAATACCGCCTTCGATTCCAGTTATTTTAGTACCATGAAATGGGTGAACGTATTGCAGTGAAAAACAGAAGAATGTTGAAAGCAAAAAAACCTACTTGCTTAGAAAGAAGTTGATGACTTCAGAATACAGCAACCATTAAAAATTAGAGAGTGCACTCTGTTTGTTGATTGAAAAAAATGTTCATGAAAGTATACAATTTTTGGACGTATATTCTGAAAGTTCGGATACGTCAACGTTAAAATCAGGAAGAGCCACCAAACCCCCACTTTCATACATACATGCTTCTTGAAGACTTAAAGGCTTCCTAGTCTTCGGAGGACGAAGGTATATTCTGTCCACCGAAAAGAATTGTCATTTCGGTAGACAGACATAAAATATTTTTTATATACTTTTTGAATGTATTTACGTGTCTGATTGTTCATGATTATGAGAATATATCATGAACGTTATTTTTGTTTAAGATGTTTACCGCTTTTTGTTTTGTTTATTTATTATTAATTAACATAATTAGTCCACTCGGTGGACATATTAGTCTTTTTGGTGGAACCGAAATATCGTTATTTCGTTTTAAATCGTTTTTTTTCGAATAATTGATCTCTGAATGATACTCAGTTATGTTGCAAGTTAGAGTAAGAGTCGTAATATACCTTTGATTTTTATAAATCACGTGTTTCATTTTTTGGCGAAAAAAATTGCCAGGCTTGACAATGACCCAACTGTTCTTTTACTTGAATGAACTAAAATTATAAATTCCTAAATGATATTTTTCCCTGCATCATTCCTCGTAGTTAAATTGAATCCATTGATTTAGTTAGCGTGCAAACGGCGTAGAAGCGGGAATTTTTAAAAATCCCTTTTTCCCAGTTGAAAATCAATTCTCAACTAAAATGTGAAGTCTTAGAGTGAAGGAAATTCCCAGCGGATCGTTTCATTACTTCCCCATTTAAATATCAAAGGAATACGCCGGGAATTCGGTATTTTGTGGGGGTAGTTTGAGGTTACTTTATTCTTTCACGTTTTGGTATTCAGATGTGCCTATAAGCATACCTAATACCTATAAGTGTACCTAAGTTTGGGAGAAGTCGTGGTATTTAGGTGCTAAACATGATCGTACTGGATTAAATTGTTTTTTTAATCACAATACTGCGTTACGCTATTACGCTATTAATAGCGTAATTAGAGAGAAGTGCGGTCTGAAAGAGAGTATTTTAACAAGGGTAGAGAAAGGTATGCTGCGTTGGTTTGGGCACGTGGAGAGAATGGATGAAGCAAGGATATGTAAGCAAATTTACAAGGGAAGTGTGTTTGGGCAAGTCGGTCGAGGGCGCCCTCGAAGAACGTATATCGACCAGATCGGCGATGTACTAAAGGGAGGCCAAATTAGGAGTACCCGAAACCGTTGAGCGTGTATGACGAGACTGATGAATGTTAGTGAAGCGAAAGAAGTATGTCAGAATAGAAGCGAATGGCGCTCTGTTGTCTCTGCCTACCCCGCAGGGAATAAGGCGTGACGGTTATGTATGTATGTAATACTGCGTTACAACCATAGACAAGATTGTCATAACAACATAACCTATTGTAACGCTGGTCATTGTCCATGTTTATTCAATGAATTTAAGAGGATTGTAGATTCTATATTGTTGGACGGGCTGGTCTCTGCAAAATTGTTTGTAAAGTATTTGTCGTGTGGTGTCGAGATAGAACAACACCTCTCCATTTCTTCCGTAGATATCGTAAGATGCGACCAAGGTAAAAGGTTTAGGTATGCTTTAGGCGACAGGCTAGCAACCGTCACTATTCTACCTCTTCCATCTGTTTTCAAACCTACAGCTATGCTAGAAGTGGCTGCGAAGCGCGAAATATTCATAACCATGGTTTTGTGTCACTTTTCGTGTGCTTTGCCTAACGCATTCAGACATCGCATAGGTGTGATTGTATGTAGGTATGTAAAAAATATTTAAAGAGGAATTATGATATGCGTTTACTGAAAGATAGGATAATAGTGTGACAAGGGAACGCGCTGGTGAAAAAGTAGATATACCTAGCTACTAAGATATAAAAGTATGCGTAGTTGTTTTGATCACATAGAGAAGATGGATGAAAGAAGATTTACTACACACATTTATAGTAGTAGTTTAGTAGTTGGGAGGGAAAGACCTAGACAGACGTTCCGTGACCAAATCGCGGACGTTTTAGAAACAAGTCAGGTCAAGAGTACCCGAAACCGACCAGCATGTATCAAGAGATTAATGTGGGTGAAGCAAAAGAGGTATGTCAGGATGCAAGTGGTCTCTGCCTACCCCTGTGGGAAAGAGGCGTGACGGTATGTGTAAGTAGATAAAAACTCCTATGGTTTTCAGGCATAGAGGACAGCCCAACTAGAGAAACAATGATGGCCACCTAGTTCCGCAAACCGTTAGTTTATTACCAATTACAAACTGTCACAGAAACTGTAAAGAGCCAATAACCAAGGAAAAAGCCACTGCGTTAGGCTCAATTCACACCAGAAGAGCAGCGCAGCGCGGCGTAGCGCAGCTACCCGCTCCGTGGAGAATGCGCGAGGATTCCTGCGACTGCTCGAGAAGCCGCTGGAATGCGTAGGAAGTCGCTGGAATTTACACAATTATTGACATATTGACATATATATTGACAGCGGCCGTCGCGACTACTCGAGCATCCTCGGGCATTCCCGCGACAGCTCGCGCAGTCGCACGGCTTTGTTTATGGAATGCGCTGGAATTCCCGCGGATCCGCGGGCAAACGCGCGCATCGTTAGAGTTTCTCATGCGATAATAAGTCTTATTGTAATGAAAATAAAGTTGAAATTCTCATGACACTGAAACTGCGCTCCGCTACGCTGCGCTGTGCTGCTCTTCTGGTGTGAATTGTGCCTAACGCGCGATCTTGGGCCGGCCAATAAGAGCACAGCGAACGCCGCCATGCTTTGGCGGAATCGTCTTCGAACAAATCCAATGACATTAACTCTCTATTGGATCTGTCCTCTATGTTTTCAGGTATCCTAGACGATGTGACGTTGATATATGGTTGTGTCAAAACTATCCTTCACCTAATATATCGTGTTCCGTCCTGAACTCATTACGGAGTGATACTGCACATTTTATTCGCTCAAATGAAGTGAAAATTGTAGCCAAATGGAAACAGGGCACTAAAGCCTTTAAACTCACTGAAGTGAGAAGAAAATATTTTCAATAAGGCGTGAGGTCGATATACTCGTAGTTAATCACACTAATATTATAAATGCGAAAGTTTGTGTGTGTGTGTGTGTGTGTGTGTATGTTTGTGATCTCTTCACGCCCAAACGGCGGGATAAATTTTAATGAAATTTGTTATATTAATCCAGCTATTATGATGTTTCCAAAATTGTAGTTGCTTGGATGGATCTCGTGGACCTGTATTCCCAAATGAGGTAGTCAGAGCGCACGAAACCGTGCTTAGACAATACCAATACTTGTTCCGTAGCCATTTGTAGCTTAATTTTTAGGGTTAGATAGAAATGTATTAATTGTGGCAGGTTGTTAACCTGTTATCTGAATACATTACATACATACATACACACATACATACATCCCTTTTATTATTTTGCTCAGTCACCTCATACGACATCCACGGAAGAAATGGAGAATATGTTAATCGAAAATCTAAACCTGACACTTGTAGGTATAATAAATAACTTGACACAGAATTAATCTACAATTCAAGACCTCCCCAACATTGTAAACATAAACATAACAATATTCCTAAATCTTTTAAACAAACACCCGTATTTTTAGCCGCAACGAGTGCTTACACAAAACAGCACCCTATATTTACAATCACATGACACAACCAGCGTAACATGAGCCGTTAATGCCGTCACTTGCTTAAAAACCGCCTTATTTCTAACGGAGAGACAGCTCAATGTATTCTGGACGTACAATCCAGCATTACTGGAGCTACATTTCATAACTAAAGCCCCTTAAGCAGAGGCCTGATTAAACTGGACGTAGCGGCGCATAATCCAATGTAACTGGAGCTGCAGTGTAAAGGCTTTCACTAGTTATAGCGGGTCAAGTGATATTGGTTATATGACAGAAGATATTACCTGATGTTGGTACAATGTCCTTAATGCTCCTCTAATGTACAAACATAAGCTCAAGGACTTGTATTTTTGTTATGTTGGCGGAATGTAGGTCGCAAAGAGATTGTCGCGTTTTGGGGCAAAATGACATACAGTACAGTGCGTGTGAGGTGAAACATATGAATTCTACGGTTATTGTTCGAATGGTATGATATGATTTTAATGGCGTGGAATCTCCTCGGAGTCGAGGTAAGTGGAATAACTGAGAGTTGAGAGGTTTTTGCGTTTAATAAAGTAGGTAGTTAATAAAAAAAATATTATAAAAAAACTAGGTACTTACTAGATCTCATTCAAAGCAATTGTTGGTGGAAGTTTACATATTTTTTAGATTTATCATTAGATTCTTTTAGAAGTTAGAGGAAGGAGCAACATTTTACTAATTTGGAAGTGTCTCTCATTTAAACTAAATTTAGTTAAAAAAAATGATAATAAGAACTATTAAATACCATTTTTGAAGGCCTATCCTTTTCTTAGTTTTAGTTTTAATTATAGGGAAACTCAACATTTACTGTTTTTATTAATATTTTTGTGTTAAAATCTTAACGCGGTTCACATATAATGCACCATCGTTCCAAGGTTCTAGGTACCTTCGTCTTGTAGTTTTTTTTATAGACACTTCACCTTTATCTTCGCCGAAGTGCTGTTAAAATAATTTTAAACAAAAAAAAACCGACTTCAAATTGGCTTTTATCCTGAAAGGAAACTTCTGTTTATGTGCATAATATTTACCAAAGGTCAAGTAGGTATACGTAGCTCTCAGCAGATTCAAGGCTTTAGAAGGAATAGCTCTATCTGATTTAGAACCCTCTAAACTTTTAAGTAAACCCCACAATGAACGAGCATTAGCAGAAATGCAACGCTTGAGAAGCAGCCGGCCTGGCTAATTACCTACTGAAACTATAATTTTCAGTCTGCAGGTGCATTCAGTATCGAAAAAGTTATCCTTTAACTCCTAAAAATTAAGGAGTTGACCTTTCATCATCAGCTCAGTCATATTTTTTTACTGCCAAGCGTAAATACTGGTGTAGCTTTGAAAAATGCACTAAAAACATTACCTGTGCCTATAAAATTTGAGGATTGCCCTCGATTTCCTTAATATTCCATCATCAGGTCAAGGTATGCTGACAATCGGACTACCTGGAAACTATACCCTTTCAAACAAAAAAAGAATTTTCCAAATCGGTCCAGGCGTCTTCGAGTAATCAGCGAATACACATAAAAATACTCTCCATTTCTTCCGTGAATGTCGCAAGAGGCGACTAAGGACATAGGTTAAAGTAAATTTTAGGCGACAGGCTAGCAACCTGCCACTATTATACCTGCTAACTCAAAACCTACAAAAAATGTGCTAGAAGTGGCCACGAAGCGTGACATAGACATAGTTTTGTCTATGTAGCGTTTTGTGTGCTCTGCCTACCCCATTTAAGAATACAGGCGTGACTGTATGTAGGTATGTAAGTATGTACAAATGTAAGTTCGGACTAAAATGCCCGAATGCCCGTTGTTTTTTTTTTATTTTAAGGATAATTCAAAAACTACTAGTTAGTTCTTGATGAAATTAAAATGGGACCAATGGGAAGCCATTTGCTATCGAACACAAAAAGAACCATCAAAATCGGTCCACCCGTTTAGAAGTTCTGAGGTAACATACATAAAAAATAAAAAAAAAAAAAAAAAAAAAAAAAAAAAAAAATACAGCCGAATTGAATACCTCCTTTTTTTGAAGTCGGTTAAAAAGCAACTGTCATTTCTCCGCCCGACCAATGTCTTATTATATTTGCACACATTTTATTACCCTCGGAGGCCCAACAAAATCCAACTCGAATCCAATCCCGCCAATCGCACTCGAAAAACATAACAGAAACTACTATACCCTATTCACGGACACAAGTTAATATCGCTCTCTCTGTCACTCCCATGCAAATGACAATGACAAAAAGTCTACGGAGTTTGACAATTTTAAAAAGCGTCTTAGCACCTGGCTGCGTGTTAGAAGTGATTTTTTTTCTAGTTGGATATAGAAGTAAAAAATTTTAGTTTTTACAATTGTAGGTATATATGGCGAAGAAAAAACAAGAATAAGTAGTAAAATATTTAGGTATTATCATTTTATTTTGTTGTAGTTTACTTCGGTGTCGTCTTCTAATTTAAAATAGTTAATCATTCATTTATCGTATTCATTATGACGTATCACTATCCGTGGTTCCCATTCAGTCTTACATATCATAGCATGCTCTCTCCCTCTCACTTTATATCCCATAGTAAAGTGACATTTTCTGATTATTGCGCGACCGCTAAGTCACACATTACTTTTCACTTGTCTAACGTTGTTCGCGCTGTATTCAAAATTCAAAATTCAAATTCAAAATTCAAAACTTTATTTATACAAATAGGCTTTTACACGTCTTTTTTTTTTAGTTTACCAGCGCTTCGGAAAGACCATCATTGCCAAGAAGAATGCGCCGCAAGAAACTTTTTGAAAATCCATTTAACAATGACAATTTGACACTTGTACGAAAAAATTATGAAGTCACAAGTCAAAACCTTTTTGACAAAACAAAGGTAGCTTCGAACACTGCAGTTTCTTATTCCCCATTAACTTGTCTCCGTGAATGAGGTATAACGTGTTGTAGCCGCACATCGACACTCACCGCTGTGTTGTAGCCGCACGGTCCTTATTGCTTTGGAAACAAAATGGACGCCGCTCATGGCCAATAAACGGTGGCGATGGCTGTTATAAACAAAGATGGAGGACGGTGGAAGTGGCTTCGGTTGTTGGGTGAAGTGAGAGGGATGTGGATCATCAGTCTGTTGTTAGTTGACATGTACAAACGTGTCAGGAAACAGGTCAAATCCTCCGGCCTTTCAGTATGAGAAGAGGTGCGGATTCGGAACTTCACACTCAACATTGAATTACTTCGTCGCTGTAGGTTTCCTCACTATGTTTCCCTTCACCGAATAGCTCGTGGTAAATGTCTAATTAGATTCCGCACATTCCGAAAAATTCAGAGGTGCGAGCCCGGGGTTCGAACCCACGACCCTCTGCTTGAGAGGCCACAGGTCTAACCGCTAGGCTAGCACATTTTTTAAAAAATGGTGATGGTACGGAGTCGTAGTGACGCATCGTATCCGCACCGTTATTGACGCAAGCACTCTACACCGCTGCTTAAAAATTGTCATCGGTTTGAGAGGTTCACGTCAAACATTTTTCGTATGAGGAACGTCACGATGTGGCTGCGTATTTTGAGTGTATGGAGCATGCGTCAAAAACGGTGCGGATAGGACGCGTCGCTGCGATTCTTTACCGTCACCGTTTCAAGGTCCGACCACACCGCAGCTTAAAAAACGGTCACGATACGGAATCGCAGTGACGCGTCGTATGCGTACCGTTTATGACGCATGCTACCCCACGGTAAAAAACGGTGACGGTACGGTATGAATGTATGGTGCGTCAGCGTATTATGCAGCGGTGTGGGGAGCATGCGTCAAAAACGGTGCGTATACGACGCGTCACTGCGATTCCGTATCGTGACCGTTTTTTAAGCGGCGGTGTGGTCGGACCTTTAAGCATTGGGTTGTTTGCAACTTTATCCTTATTTTACAGGTGTCTTTGCTTATACCTTTGTATCAGAACTTAGAGACAGCCTATAAATAACCTCTTCTAGTGCTCCTAAGATCCTTGAGATAGCGCGTGTGGTTGTTATTAAAAAAGGCCCAGAACAATCAGAGAGAGGCTCGGCGCGCTCATTCCGCGCCTTCCAATTACAGAGGCGGACTTAAGGCTGAAAGAGATACACGCCAGTAAAGTACCTGCCTTGATCGGGGATTGTTATTACGAATTAGAAAAAGGATAGCACTAGAGCTCGGATAGCTTGGCGTTTGTTGAAGGGAAACTGGGATTGAGATTGTAGCGAAACTAGGGATATAGATGACATGTTTGTTCTCTTTTTTTTATTTTTATAAGCTCTTATTTATTCTTCTCTCTCCCGTTGTCTGTCAAATCTTGCAGGTTAAATTTAAAGTTACTAGTTTTCGAGTGAGCTGAAATTCTTTAGCAGTTGAGTTTTCAGGCACCCAATGTGTGTAACTCCTATTATTAGGCACCAACTTTTTTTGTTAACGTGTGCCCAATTTTGGCACCCACTATCTGTTAACGTATGCCCATCCTCAGGCACTCGCTGTGTGCCTATATTCACTGTGAGGTAGGCATAGAGGATAGAACCTATAGAGAAACAATGTTCGCAACCCCGGTCCGCAAATAGTTTGTTGATTTCAACATACTAAACGTCACCGTCACTGTCACAGAAACTGTACAGAGCCAATAACCGTAGAGAAAAAGGCACTAGAGTTACGCGCGATCTTGGACCGGCCAATATTTAAGAGCACAGCGATCAGTTCAATTGTTTTGCGGAATAATTTCCGAACAACCAAGATGACATTAGTTCTCTATAGGTTCTATCCTCAATGGACGTAGGTAATAGATACATCTTCAGACACCCGCCGTGAGGTAACACATTTTCAGGCACCCATTGTGTGTTAAACCCGTGGTCTTCAGGCATCCACTGTGTTAACACGCCTATCTTCAGGCACCTACTGTGTGTAATCGCGAGCCCATCCTCAGACGTCCACTGTGTACGCATAGTCATCTTCAGGCATCCGCGGTGTGTTAAGCGTGAAGATCTTCAGGCACGTACTGTGTGGTAACACATTCTCAAGCACCCTCTGTGTGGTAACGCCTACATTTTGGAGTGCAAGTACCAGATGTTTTTATATGCAAGTTAACTAAAACAAACTACATCAAGTTTATAAATGTAAATAGCTTGCCGCGGAACGGTGTTGTTCTGGCTAACATTGCTTTCGAGGGCAATTTTGACCGAAACATTTGGAATACCTCCAAGCCGCCATATTGGATTTCTGCGGGCGACATAACCTTTCTGAGTTACTGTAGGTTACTGCAGACTTGCCGTGTGTATCTGTTGATTAGTGTCTTGGTTTTAGTACATCTAAAGGTAAAAACAAAACCCTTTTAAGATCATATTTTAGACCATCCTAAAAACAAATTGATGATTGGAAAAAGAAAACCAATTTCAAATTTGGATCACGCGGTCAATGCGGTTGCCGATGCAAGAATATGACGTCGGTTCGGTACGCAATTGTTTTGTCTTTTCTTTTTTCCGCCGTTTAAGAGCGTGCAAACACAAATCGGCGATTTTGATGTTTTTCAAATGCTTTACAAAGCTATAAATCCTTAAGTTTTTAAAGAAAAACTACTGTAACATATAAACAAACTCTTTTTCTTGGGATTAACGGTAAATATTATTTTATTAGCAACACAGATTTCTTTTACTTAGCCAATTTATTGAAGGGTTTTCACAAAAATACGCGTCAGAGCTGTCTTTCACTTGAAAATTTTCCATTAAAATTTACCATAAACGATATAAACTTGTTATTATCTGATAGACAATATAGTCTACTGAGGAATAAAGGTGTTACATGAATCAAATTATTGGTTTTTATTATTCCAATATCATTTTACATAATTTCAAAATTGAACCATTACTTTATTTTTTTTCTCATTTATTTTAATGTAATTACAAATGAAACAATTTTATTGTAAATTTACAGAATATGTTTAGTCTAACCATATTTTTTTCATGGCTAAATATGAGTTAATTTATTTTTCACGATTTTTTAAACTTTGGTCCAGAACCACTAAGGTCAGGTGGGGGAAGAGAAACGCAGGACTAGGAGAGCACTACAGACCATACTCACTCATAACTCGACTAGTTACCTATGGTCTGTGGTGCCTCTTACCCCTGCCCTGCCCCTGAGTTTCTCTTCCCCCACCTGATCTTATATTACGTTCGTAAAAAATGTTTGCGCCCTCTTAAAGTCTTCTTTTAATTCACTTTGGGGCCGTCACTAAGGGCCTGGCCACATGTCCACGACACGACGTCGTAGTCGTAAACCGACACGATTTTTGCCGTGAAAATCCACGACGCGCG
>BHDV01035475.1:0-35761 GCA_005406045.1 Adoxophyes honmai
AACACCGAATTGCCTGGATAGGCAAGTGGGGGCACATACTGTATATTTCACAACAATTCACGCAATTCACGCTATTCACGCTATTCACGCCTGTATTTTCAAATGGGGTAGGCAGAGCATACAAAACGTTACATTGTCAAAACCGAGACTATTTTAACGTTTTGTAGCCACTTCAAGCATATTTTAGGTTTTAAGTTAATGGGTAAAATAATGATAGGTTACTAGTCTGTTGCCTAAAGCATAATCTAAACCTATTTAGCCTTAGTTGCAGAGGAAATGGAGAGCTGTTGTTTAAATCCGACACCACACGGACCTAAAAAGCTGTGCTAAAATGACTTCAAACAACCTATCATACTTAATTCTTCATGTCACTTGAATCTATATTCTTGTATATTGATTGGTTATTACATCAATTTAATTGGTATCTTAAGAAAAGCTTGCTAATAAATAATGTCGGCACTTCGTTCAATGTACCTTGGATTCCCTATTGGATCAATCTCATTTGCATAATAATCCAATTGAAGTAAAAAGCTCTTGTTTATCTTAAATTATTAAATTCATGATTAGCATATCGCATTTAGAAAGATTCCTGCGATTTTTTACTCGGTAGAAGATAGAATGAAGTTAAGTGATATAATGATAAAGATGACTCGTTTTTTTAATTTAAACAAAGTGCAATCGTCTTATAACCTATCAACTCTCACAGACAAGTGTTTTGCGAACCGATTACATAATTATAATATATCATGTGTAAAAGTCTGCGTGCATAATTATTAGAAAGCAGAATATCCTCAAATTTCGAATGTTAACATAATTATCTTAAACGAGACTAATCGTCTAAATGAAAGTCTACAATTGTTTTCATTGATTATCTTCTCTTTTAGACAATGAAATGAAAGCTAATATTGCAAATCCTTATTTAAAGTTAAGATAAATAGGCTAGTTGTACTAGTAAATAGGGTAAATTCAAAGTAATATCTTTCTTTATTCAGTTTTAAGCCTTGCCACTTTGACATAGAGTACCTATGCCACGCACTAGTACAGCGTCGATCAATCGGATCTCTACCTTACTTCTTTTTGTATTAATCTATTTAACATCACAAGCTTGTGTACCGAAATTAGAATAATAATGAATGCTCTTTATCAAGAGGTAGTTGATACGCAAAATGTCTTATTACTAGTGGAAGGAAGCTAGCTTTTTATCTAGATGCTGTTAAAATACTACAATGCTAACCTGATAATATCGTGTGAATATTATTGTAATTTACTAAACAACTACGACAGTTATTTGTCACTTAATTTATTGTTACAATAATAGGCACAGAAAGTTATACATGCACTTGAATGAATTATGTCTCAGCTACCGTTATGCAACAGATAACACTGCATTTAAACATATTCTGCTTCATAACTTTAATACTAGAGGAAGTCGTTACCTGGACAGCTTTAAAAACAATGCAAAGATTTGGAGTGTGTAATATTAGACAAATTGCTGAATTTGTTAAGGAAGGCCTTTACAATCTAGGCTTCATTATTATTAGTAGTGGTACTTGCAAATTATGCGTAGTGCACTAGTTTAACAGCCTGACAGCCTTCACATTGGTTACGTAAATTACATCATACAAAGGCAGCGCGGCGCGTTGCGGGCAAGATGCCTGCAGCAGTAACAAATTCAATCAATTCGCTCTTGTAACATCTGCGGTATATATTGAGCTATGACTATGTTAATTCATCAGTTCCACCGCGGAAGTGAAAGAAGAAGGATCGAAATGTTCGCTAAAGTGCGTGTCATCGTTGTGTAACATACTCAACTGTATTTGTGGATGCTGAGGTGTTTTAACAGTGATTGTTGTTTCAGGCTTTAATCCTTGCCATAGCCGTCGGTGCGAGTATCTGTCAGGAGCACCAATATGCCCATAAAACGTTAGTGCACCACGAGCAACCGCAGGAGTATGGCCACCACGCTTCGGAGCACGAGTCGCATCAGGAGCCAGCCCCTATTTACGAGATCCAGTACCAGACCGGTCCTGAGAGCCACGAGCAAGCCGTGTCATCGCAGAGCGTTCAGCATGAGCCCGTGGAACATGAAATCAAGCACGCAGCACCTGCGTACCACTTCGTGCCAGCCCAGCAAGAGCATCGCGAGCCTGTCCACTTCCACCACGGGATTTCCCTGCAATCACTCCATAAGCACGCTGCTGCTACTCACTTTGCCCCTCACAAATACCAATCGCACCACGAGCCTTCTCACTATGAGTCCCATTACTCCCACGAGTCCCTGAGCCACCATCACGCGCCTCAGCACCACGCCCAGGCTCACCACCAGGCTCATTCCGAGGAATCCCACGAAGAGCCGATCGACTATTATGTAAGTGAACTGACTCCTTCGGTTTATAAACTGCTTTGTCACCAGCATCCGGTTCGCATTTTAAATCAGCTTTCCTTTACTTGTGTATTCTGAGTAAGCAATTTAAACACAGATCAGGCGCATCCAGTTAGATAAATTAAGGAAATAGCGTAATAGGATAGATTTTCTATGCGTGTTTGCCCTAAACGAGTTAAAACATTGTATACGGTCAAATAATTTTACTGAAGTTATACTTTTCGTTAAAATTTATTCCACAATGCCGTATTTTACTTTTAATTAATATCTACATAGAAAGAATAGGCATAATATCTGATATTATCATAAATATTTTATACGTTTAGTAGGTATAGAAATCAAACTAAACGAAAGTCTGTTATTATGTCATAAATTATACCAACAATCCAACATGATCAGGATTGAAGACTTTATAAGACGTACATAAAATGGTGGGGTTTTATTTGGATTGCGATAGGTACATTAGAGATAACTATTATATAGGTACAAGTTATACCAAAACCAAAAAAAACAGCTAAGAAACATTAGTACCTAATATTCCGTAGAGATCTTAGATAAAAAATAGGTAAGTTCATCAGTCATCTTGATTGAATTTCGTTCATATCATTATTCTCTCACGTTTTCCTCCTTTCTATTGCGTGTGCGGTGTTTTATGACCCAAATATTTTAATTGTGTCCAATTCGCACTGGGCCCGCATATGTACAACTAACCCTTTTCTTAATGAGTGAAGGCTTATACCTAACAGTATTATTAATTACTAGCTTTCCGGCCGCGACTTCGTTCGCGTAAATTTCGGATGTTGGGGTCGTAGGTTTCTGAGCCTATTCATTACAAACAAACAAAGTTTTCCTCTTCATAATATTAGTGTAAATGTAGATATCTAAACCCAAATATTTAACAGAATCCTTTTTTTTATAAAATTTACCCTATGTTACTCGTGGATAATGTGGCTTTCGAATGGTGCAAGAATTTTTAAAAACGGTCCAGTAGTTACTGAGCCTATTCATTACAACCAAACAAACAAACAAAGTTTTCCTCTTTATAATATTTGTTGTAGATGTAGATTTAGGTATACTTTATTTTGCATGTTTTTGTGAAATGTTATTGACAATATCCTACTTTCGTCTAGGCCCATCCTAAGTACCAATACGAGTACAAAGTTGAGGATCCTCACACCGGCGACAACAAGTACCAGCACGAGGTCCGCGACGGTGACGTGGTGAAGGGCGTCTACAGCCTGCACGAGGCTGACGGCTCCATCAGAACTGTGGAGTACACCTCTGACAAACACAACGGGTGAGAATGAGTTGCTGAGGTGTTATTCTGTAAAACTTCACTCCAAGGTTCAATTAAAGTTTACTAAAGAAAACCAGATAATGACAACACTCCGTTCTATTAATGAACTACAAAAATAACTTGGGATACGTGCCACCTCAAAGACACAAAGTTAGACAAAATATCTGATAAGTAAAGTTGGATTTATTATACTTACCTACATAATTATACGCTTTGTAACCACCTAGCAAAATTTTAGATTTATCGTAGATGGAAGAGGTATTTTAGTGACACGTTGCCAGTATGTCGACTAAAGTATACCTAAACATATTTCCCTAGTCGTCTCTTACGACATCTGCGGAAGAAATGGAGTGGTGTTATTCGTAACTCAACACCACACATTGTTTAAACTAAACTAATTCATTGTACTAAAATTGGTGATAAAACGGGAACAATTCATGAAATAATAATTCACTAAATACCTAATTATGGAAAATTAATTGCTCTTAACTTAGAGTGTATTTTAAGGTTAAGTACTTACTTAGATATCCAATGATGCGAGCAAAATGATACATCCAGTTTGTTATTGCTAATTTGCAATCATGAATTGTTCATTGACTATTTACAAACATATATCCGAAACATATTTGCATGTTGCGAACATAATTAACACTGATTACACGTAAATTAAAATTATCTCCTTATATGGTTCCACTTATCTAATTAGCTGGTATCATCAGTATTTGCTAGATAAAGGCCTACGCCTCTGTTGATTATTACGTTAGAATTAGTATAAATAATCGTCTAAATAGTTAAATATATGCGCCAGTAAAATTTTATTGGCTGCACAAGTTGGCCAGTAGAGTAATAAGATGCTGCTGCCTCGATTCAAAGCGGTAGTCAACTTTATACTTTTTATTGTCCAACCAGTTGAAATATTGCGACTTGAATGTAGAATCAAAATCTTGAAAGAGATGAATAAAATAAAATGTTTAGTTAGACATAGCTTTTTTTAATGTAATTAGACATCAATACGATGGACAAAGATGAATGTGTTTTGTAACATCTATTTCCCAAAATATTTATATTTGATGAAGCTGTTGTTTGTTCTGACAGAGCATGAGACTAGGTCATTTGAAGAGATACATTTCAATGATTGTTGAGCATTGACATTTATATGTACGCGGGACTTAATCACACAATTGACACATGTGAATTCGTGACCACGGTCGCTGTAACGCGGCCGAAACGTCGAGAAGGTAAATAAATTCGTGATTAAGTCCCGCGTACATATGAGTGAAAATCGTGAAAATCAACATTGTTGACCATTGAGTTCCATATGTTATGTCACCACTTATCCCTTTATTCATGGACTTTAACAAGTAGGACTCTATCTTCTTCAACTATTACTGGTAGAAATATTTCATAATCTTACACTTTTCACCCCCCAACAATGTTCAAGTTAAGGATCGCAGTTTAGAAATGACCATGATTTGTTAAGTAATAAAGTCTTATTTTCAGGTTCAACGCTGTGGTGAAGCACTCTGCGCCGGGCCAGCATGTGCACATTGAGCAGCACCACAAGAACTAGGCTAGACACATTGTTGTTACGTTGTTAAAGGTTGTTGTTAAATGTGTAAATAAACTTTATTTATTATAATTGATTATTTTTATTTTTAAGTTAACTACTTACGTCTTTATTATTATCGAGATAAGCTCAACATTTTTCGGGACTATTCGTGACTCATCATCTGAACGTCTAGTGTATTGAAAACGATCATGGAGTCTAGACGTACTGGGGTGATTTGGCAGAAAAACGCGCACTAAGCGCCGTTACTCACTCTGCGCTACTGCTTCATGCATTACTGGCTAACATTTTCTACTACTATTGTACTGCAATACTACTCTCATTTTCGCAATCACATTCACTATTGTTGTCAAACGTCGAGTTGCACCAGAACACACTAACCATAAACGCAGTACGAGTAGGTATTAACAGTTTCTAATCCGGGGGAACAACCAACCATTTTTTATCATTATTAGAGACGAGACGAAAATACAAAATGCCATTTATTGGGTACTGTTCTGACTTAAATAAGATAGTTGTTTAATTTAAAAATAGGTACATAATATAAATGAGTGTAAGAAACAAAATAACATTTTGTATCGCAAGCTTAATAAATTACACACCAACTAAATTAAGTAATTTGAAAGAATAGCAATTTATCAACTAAGTCAACAGGAAATCACTAAACTCAGTGTTTAAAAAATTAAAACAAAATGTTAAAGCTTAAAAACTGTCAGGGTATTGCATACTCGTACTCATGAGACTCGGCGATGTCTTCAAATAGTTTTTTTCCAACACAATAAATCTAAGGTATTGGTCATACCACCTAAACTAAACCCGACCAGTGAAGATATTTAGCTACTTCCTAGATTCCAAAATATTATGGTATATCCGTACTAATATTATATAAATAAAAGTGTGTTTGTTTGTTTGTTTGTCCGTCTTTCATGGCTAAACGGGGCGACGGATTGACGCGATTTTTTTGGTGGAGATAGTTAAAAGGATGGAGAGTGACATAGGCTACTTTTTGTCTCTTCATAACCCCTCCCCCACTTCCCTAAAATAATTCTTAACGCGAGCGGAGCCGCAATGAGATCTTCCTATCCTTTACTTTCGGATTCCGCTTGGTACAAAATTTTAATGTCCTTTTTTTTAGTGACTTTTGCTTTCAATTAAAATTTAGATGTTACCTACTTAAATTTTGTTTAGAAAGATTCATAAATATACCGCAAGAAATTTCTAGAAATAAACCCGGTACTACCTACAGTTGTAAACAAAGTTTTTAAATTAATAGCAGCAAAACTTCAAGCATTCCTGATAAGAATTGATGAAAACAATTTTAAATTCGAAAGATCATTAACTTTTACTTTCTGAGTTGCTAAAAACCTTTTAAGCAGTAATTTTAACCAGAAATGTTATTATATTATGACTTCAGTTTTCACAGCCTTTTTATGCTTTAAATTACTTAAAGCGCTAGAATAAAACGATATTCTTGTTTATAGCTAGTAATAAGTTTTTACGATTGTTCCGCTTCATTACATTTTACTTTTCTGTTTAAAAGGTCAAAAAACTAGTCCAAGAACCTCGCGTTAAGAGATATTATTTATATGAGCTTTTTCTATACCTATGTATGAAAATTACTATTTTAAATAGTAAAGAGGAGGAAGAGTAAGTGCGCGTCTACAGCTGCCAACTGCTGAACACTGCTGAACATAAACCGTTCTTTTGAACTTCCATAATAATATACCAGTTGGAAACAGCCTCTAGACATAAGTACCTAATTTGTGTTTAAACATAAGTAAGTCGTATACAGTATCCGTCTTTAGAAAAAAACAGTCGATGTAACGTAAGTAAAAGGGAGACAATGCTCTACAGCACCTGCATTCACCGAAAACTTCGATGTGCATTCTTTGTGGCAGAGTATTACAATACAAACTTAATTACCGTATACATCATAATCATGTGGAATCAAACGATCAACCGGTAATGCCTCGTTACTGTCGATCGAATAAAAACAAGAGTGTGTTACTGTTAAGGTGCAAGTTGATAACCGACTACATAATAATGAACAGCAGTAATCGACGCGTCAGCGCGTCAACGTGTCATCTTGATGCAGACATGATTTTCATATATTCGACTGCATTTGAATATTGAAAGAAAAGAAAAACGTTAATTAACACAAATTAGTCACGGAGAAAACATTGTTTTTGATGTAATCTAAGAAAAGATAGGCCTTAAACAAGTAATAACTTAGTGGTATATGCTTAATCTATGTGTGCAATAAAATAGTTCAATTCTATGCCAAATAGCTCCAAATGGCCCGCACTCGGTATGATATTGCGGCAAGCCGCAGTGTTAATTTTCAGTGCAACCCCTGAAATTTAGAACTAAAATAAAATTATCATTAAGAACAACAAAAAAATAATGCTTAACATTATGTGTTTTGTGTAGTTTAATTGGGAAAATTGGCTCATCAATTTGAGTGCTGATTCGTTGTCACCTCAGGCTGTGACATCAATGCTTTTCATGTTCTATTCCCAGCCTAGTCTAACCTATCCAATTTTGCAGGAAAAATAATATTTCTGGCGAAAATTGAAGGTTAAGTCTCTACAGAGAAGTAACTGAAGTGTCTTGGTGTCACGAAGAGTCAGATCCTGTTAATTTATTTTCTTTAGAATAGGACATATTCATTATGAAAAAAAAACTCGATAGATGTAGCAACGCTTCGCTTCAAATATTATAATTATGTAAATCTGCGACCGGCCGACGTAGTGTTAATAATTCGACGTAAAGTTAACGCCGTGTTGCCAACTGTCAATGGCACTTCACAAAAATGCATAGATGACAGTAGTGTCGCTGACGACGCGTCTTCTGCTGCGATGCGGTCTGCTACGAAATTGCACCTTTACGGTATTATAATAGTTTGGAGTTTCATACAAAAAATACTAAACTGTTCGACAATGTTCGTATTGCCGAACCGATGCTTCATTAAAATTACTTTGTAAGGTTATATGAAATCGTCCTTTAGTCACGGACATTATACGCAAGCAAGAGTAAAGTAACCTGGATTCCTAGTGACGAATACACGTAAAATCGTTTAGCAATAATAGAACCATAAATTAATTTTTTAGTATTTAGTAAAAAAATAATTGAAATGAAAATAATAATAACTATCTATCTATCTATCACAATTAAAGTTAGTACCTAGTTTATAATGAGCGGTATATAATTTAGATTTCATTTCCACGTATAAATAAATTATTATGTCAATTCAAAACTTATAGCTAAAAAATTCGTCAACACGGTAAAATCAAGAATAACAATAAAACTTGATACAACTTCGTCTTAAATTCAGAATTGACAGTGTCTTATTATATTGCTGGAATTTGGTTATTGATCTTAATACACAGTCATATAGTATGCACTTTTTTTCTAAGAATTAGTATAGGATTATGTATGTTAGCTACAAGTTAGTATCTTCTATACAGTTTGTAGTTCAGACTTTTCGCCTAAAATGCTTTTACAGGCATTTGTTATCAATGTGCACCTACTCCACTCTCGACTTAAATCCATTTTTCTCACATCCTGTTCCAAATCGATTATTTTTGCAACAAGGTAAGTAATTAGAGCATACCTACAAATTGCATACGTAACTTGACGGTAAGTAAAGAGAGTGACAAGTTGCTGGGCAGCCGTCATAAACGCCCACGAAAAAACCTGTTGGACCACTGGACAGGACGGCTTCAGTTTCGACTATAAAAACTGCAGCTTATTTCATACCAATATTATTCACTCTCAAAGTTCACCAGAACAAACAAGTAAAATGATCTCTAAAGTAAGTCGAAAATAAATTCAATCAATAAAATTATTAGTATTGCATTTCTAAAACAATCTGAGTCATTATTTCTGTATCGATTTGAAAAAACTAGGCGCCAAAATGCAGTCAACAATTACCTTCAATTTCTGAAAAGGCTCAATTTTTAAAACCGATCATTAGTTCAAATAAGTTCTGTTTTACTAATACTTCTTCCCCTCATACAGATCGTCATCCTTGCTGCCGCTTTAGCAGCGGTGTGCGCTCAAGAGCACCATGGCCACAAACACGGCCACGCTGTTTCATCCCAGTCCTTCGTACTCCACCAAGTCCACCATGACCAACACTCTTCCCACGAACACCACGAGCCCTCTTACCACGGACACGTCTCCGAGCACCACTCCGCCCCCGTGCATTCCGCTCCCATCCACCACGAAGCCCAAACCCACCATTCCGCCCCGTCTCATCACGAGCATGTGATTTCCGTGCACCATCCCCAACATTCGGAACACCACTCCCACGAACAACACTCTGCTCCTGTTTACCACCACGAAGCTCTTGCTCATCATGAATACGAGCACCAAGCCGCTGTGCATCATTCCGCTCCCGCCCATCACGAGCACGTCGTGTCGGTCCACCACTCGGCCCCGGTGCACCACGCCGCGCCTGAGCACCACTCGGCCCCCGCTCACCACGAGCACGTGGTGTCCGTGCACCACGCCGCCCCGGTCCACCAAGCCGCCCCGGTCCACCACGCCGGCCCCGCTCACCACGCCGCTCCGGCCCACCACGAGGAACACCACCACGAAGAGTACTACGTGAGTTAAACATAATAGCCAGGAATCAAGTATCGTAGTAATTTACAGTTGCAATAATGCCATAAATGTGAAAGCCGTGACTTAGGCTCAAGCAGCTAGATGTACTTAAGCTGTTAATCCATCTTTCACTTCCACATAAAGTTGCAGAAGCGTAGCTTGATGACTTGAAGATAATGTAAACTGTTTGTCTTGTAGGGTCACCCCAAATACGAGTTCGCGTACAAAGTGGAGGACCCTCACACCGGCGACCGCAAGTCGCAGCACGAGTCCCGCGACGGCGACGTCGTGAAGGGCGTCTACAGCCTGCACGAGGCTGACGGCTCTGTCCGCACCGTCGAGTACAACTCCGACAAGCACAGCGGGTAAGAAAGTTAATACAGCAGCAGACATCCTAAATGGTTTTCAAATAGTACAAAGCTTATTGTTATAGGAGCAGTATTAATTGACGTCACTTTATATAAATTTACGACGAAAAATGGAAATCTAACTAATTTTCAGCCGTCTTTATGAGACAAATAAGTTCATGTCGACTTTTTAATTTTCAGATTCAACGCGTACGTGAAACACTCTGAGCCCATCAAGCATATCCAGCCTGAGCATCATCATCATCATTAGGCTAAATCTAAAACTGACTGATTGTTATAATGTTGACTATTTAATAAATGTTTTTTGTGAGACTGTACAAACTTTTTTATTTTACTTATTCATTTCCTTTTTTACTTTGAGAAGGACAAAACTTTGAAATGAAAACACATAACCACTATAATTAGAAATGAAGTGGCACATAGACAGGAAGCAGTTTTTTGGTAATTTTTAAAATAGGTATATACAAGAATTGGATAGTATGGAGAGATAACTAAATAAAAGAGAAGTTAATGATTATGTTATGTTATGTTTATGTCATACCTGGCAAACAATAATTTCAATAAAAAAATGGTAACAGAGAACATAGTAATTTATGTAAATTCTTTGAAGTATTTTTGCGGAACGATACAAACTTTAATCAGTAAATATCATGATCAATGAAAAATACTTAGACACATTTTAATCTAATGTTCGTTGTCATTGTTTTCTGTGTGGTATCTTAAGATAACACCCCTCAGTTTCTGCCAGGAATGTTGTAAAAGGTGGCTAAAGATTCAGTATGGTGACAGCTTAGCAAACTGTCACTAACACACTTATTTTCGTCTGTTTTTTAAATTATCTATTTATGCTTGAAGCGGCTACGAAATCTGAAATAATAATGGCACACGAAACGGACATAGACAAAACCATGACTATGACTATATCACGCTCCGCGGCCACTTCTAGCATAGTTTTAGGTTTGCAAAAAGGTAAGAGGTAGAATAGTGACAGGTTGCTAGCCTGTCGCCTAAACCATACCTAAACCTTTTTCCTTAATCGCCTTTTACGAGATCCACGGAAGAAATGGAGCGGTGTTATTCTATCCCGACACCACACGGCAAATATTATGTATATAAGATTATCTATTTGTGTGTTGTGCTTATCATATTTGGGAACATAGATGTGAATGATTGTATGTACGGTTAAGTACGGTAGCATGCTAAAGGCGTCTTTTTTACATTAGGTAATATGGGTAACTCAGTGATACCATTTTTGGATGTAGTAACATTCTGCTCATCAAAGTTCAATGTGCATATTTAATGTGAAAACATTAAAGTGTAATAAAATTAAAAATAAAGTATCTTTGTCAAAAAAGCTTTCGAAGATAAATAAGAAAATGATAAAAATATCAATGTCCATTACCATGCAAACTTCAACTGAAAATTAGTCCGAACGAGATGTACTAAGTAGTTTTTTTACATACATACAATCACGCCTATAGTTCCAAATAGGGTAGGTAGAGCACGCGAAACGTGACATAGAGAAAACCATGACTATGACTATTTCAAGCTTCGCAGCCAATTCTGCCATAATTTTAGATTTGAAAACAGATAGATGGAAGAGGTGGCATTTCGTCTAAAGCATACCTAAACCTATTTCCTTAGTTGCCTTGTACGACATCCACGGAAGAAATGGAGAAGACAAGTGTATCTTTCATTCGTAAAAATAGCATTCGTTTTCTAATCCTTTTTTTCATCATAATATTTATGTAAAATAAAAATCTAAAAGTGGCAATAAGTGGAATATTTGTAGAAAAATTTCTTGAACCTGTGTCTTGTGGTTTTCCAAGCGTTGAGGTGGTCTTCGATGGTAATAAAAGTGAACTGTAGATTTTGCTGTTTTAGTCATGGTTTCGTCATACATAGTATATTTTTCGTTTGCACCACCAACCCCATTTGGAAACACAAACACAAACACAATATAAACAAGATTATGTTCATGTCTATAATGTAATACTTAGATATATTAAGTGTACTTGCATTCTAATTAAAAAGTTCAAATAGGTATAGTTTGGGATTTAAAAATGATTAAACTCGGTAATTGTAACTTAACTTATTTTATTTTAATAGTCAACATTAACAACAATCAGTCCTTTGGTTTTGTTATGCATAAAGCTATATTTAATGATGATAATGCTGCTGCTGGGGCTGGGCGTGTCTGGAAGGCTCGGAGTGCTTTACATACGCGTTGAAACTGAAATAAAAAAATGTATTTATAATACGCAGTGGATGTCGTACGGAGCGACTAAGGATTAGAGGTTAAGCTATAGTAGGCAAGCATCCTGTCACTATATCTCAGAACTTAAATCCTAGAAATGGATACGAAATAGAATTTTCTGTTGTAGCGTTTATGTGTTTTGCCTACTTATCTCATTTGGGAAAACAAGCATGATGTACAATATGTATGTAATATTAAGCGTGAAGTAAAAAATAAGACGTGGCACTGGATTCTTGAATTCATGTGCTCTGCCTACCCCTCTTGGGAATACAGGCGTGAGAATATGTATGTATGTATGTATGTATGTATGTAAAAAATAAATTTAATCATGCAAAGGATGCCGTTTTCTGTTTAATAAAATTATATGTATAGTTTTATGATCTGCAAACTGCAAAGCAATAACTGTTTTGCAAAATGCAAATGTAATCGCTTTTACGCCCTTATCGAAATGGCGGACAATATGCATAGGAACGGGTTCGAACCATTTTCTTGTTTTAAGTATGACGCTGGACTACTCCAGAAAGTTGCTGTTTAAGCAGTTCCTTACCCGCTGTGCTTGTCAGAATCGTACTCGACGGTGCGGACGGAGCCGTCAGCCTCGTGCAGGCTGTAGACGCCCTTCACGACGTCGCCGTCGCGGGACTCGTGCTGGTACTTGTTGTCGCCGGTGTGAGGGTCCTCCACTTTGTACTCGAACACGTATTTAGGGTGAGCCTGTGAGAAGATTTAGGGTGAGCTTTAGACGATTCTTACATACATTAGTAATTTTGTACTGGATTGGATCGTGAGTCAGGTTTTGATGTGTTGACTGGTCTATCAAAAGTAAACAAATAAGTGTTTAAAGATAACACTAACGATTCACGACCTGTCGATGAATAAGTGTGTGATGCTTTTTATGATTCCAACAACTTTTTAAGCTGGACTTTTTCAATGCTTTTCAAAAAGTTGTCCTCAAAAACTTACATAGTAGTCTTGATGCTCCTGCTCATGGTGCTGTTCGTGATGAGCTTGAGCGTTGTTGTAAGCGGGAACAGAGTGATGTACTGTGGCAGCATGATGCTCAGACACTTGTTCGTGGTGAGCTGGGGCCGCGTGGTGGACAGACTGTACGTGTTCATGGTGAGCGGGAGCGTGATGGGCCGCGGCGTGTTCGTATGAGTGCTCAGGAGCAACGTGATGATGCACGGACACCTGATGTTCCTGATGAGCTGGGACATGGTGCACGGATACTTGATGCTCATGATGGGCTGGGGCGTGATGCACGGACACCTGATGCTCATGGTGAGCAGGGGAGTGATGCACGGATGCTTGATGCTCATGGTGAGCTTGAACGTGATGCTCATAATGAGCTGGGACGTGCTGCACAGACACTTGATGCTCATGATGAGCTGGGGCCTGATGCTCATGATGAGCTTGAGCGGCGTGTTCATAAGAATGTTGTTGAGGAGCTACATGATGCACTTGCTCATGATGAACCGGAATCTGATGCTCGTAAGAGCTTTGTTCATTGTGATGACTGGGAGCCACGTGGTGGACGGACACAGAGTGTGCGTGATGAGATGGAGTGTGGTGGGCGGGAGCGGAGTGCTCATAAGATCTCTGGTGAGCTTGACCACCATGATGCTGAGAGTGAGGAACGCCATGAAGGACGAAGGATTGAGAAGACACGGCGTGTCCGTGGCCACGTTGCTGGTGCCCGTGCTGTTGGTATCCGTGCTGCTGTTGCCCGTGGCTATAATGCTCCTGAGCACACACCGCCGCTAAGGCCACTGTGAAGATTAGGACCTAAACAAAAGTAAATCGTTAGTATTCTTATCATGGTATCACAAATTTCCGTTACAGTTCACGTTTTCCATATCAGAATGGTAACATGATGTCCAAACTAGGTAAGTATTACTTCCGAAATAACATGTCACTGTTTCACTTCGCATTGTTCTATGTTGCCAACACTAGTTACATAACATTTTTAAGACGTAACGATTGTTCATTTAAATTCTTCAGTTAATTAAAACACATAATTCTAATGAGACTCACTTTAGAGAACATGTTGAGATGTGTGTTCTTATAAGGTAAGTAGTTGAATGTTGATCATTCATGATACTCTTTGCTTTTTATACTGGAATCTTGAGCTTGAGTTTTTGACTGGATCAACAAGTATACATACGTAAGAAGGTACCAAACGGGTTTCGGGTCACTGTTACGTCCATTGACTAGGTAACGGAGGATGGAGTGCGATCGCATTACTCATACAGACTTAGGCACCCAGTTGAAAGCATTTATCCGGAGGCTAATTAACCAGAAGTATGTATTTGAGACACTTTATAGCCTAGAGGAATTTAGTTGCGGCTGTAACCATTACTGTTATTATAGTAACTGTTTTTAATGGACTGTCGACGGAAAGGAGCGTTATTAGGATATTAGAGTTTTGCGCGCTATTTTGTGTGTGTTGTTCAACACCATGACACATTAGACGAAGTTAACACTGCCACAAGAAAGCCAGGGTACGTATTTTTCTTAAACTGGCCCCTCTATTCTGGTTTAAACCTAAAATCATGACCCACGGGAACATGTTACCGAAAAATTAAGTACGCAATATGTACACATTTTAAGTATCCAGCTCTTTATGTCTAAACATATAATTATGCCAAGTTTCACATAAAGCCTTTGATCAACAACCATTCTCATTTACTTATTTATAGAAATAATAGGAATTATTGTTATGGAATAAGCGTAATACTGTTTAAGAATTCGGTTTTCTACTTCATTATGTTAATTCACTGAAAATATAAATATAATACACAATACATATTTATTTGCATAAAATTATAATACAGTACATACGAGTACATTGCATGTCATTAGATGGTAATGAGACAAAAAGGTTGCTTATTTGTACAATTAATTACTAGCATGCAAAAATACATTTTATAGACCTACCGGAATTGCTATTTAAAAAACCTTAATTAATTATTTGGATAGGTAAATTAATTGACGTTAATTTGTCTGTTTATTCATTCTGAGTAAATCAAAAAGAGTTGGATATTTAACTTTATCTACTATAGATTTAGTCCATAATGTTTTGTAATCGATAGGTATAATTCGGATAGCGATGACATCTGAAGCGTGATTTAATGTATGTATGAAATTAGTGACGTTTTCTAATTCATTAATATGGAACTTTATTATTCAGCGTCGTATGTCAAAGAACTATTGTACTGAGGATGATTAAGTAAACACAGTAAATATGAGATTTTCTGGAAAACCACGAATGTAAAACGTTTTAGACTAAAATAAACGTTATGAACTTATCAAATTCAGTCTCATCGATATTTTTTTCAAGTTGGTTAGGTCATTCGAGGTAGAGATATTTTTGAGTAAAGGTGTTTCGGTTTTCAAGTATCGCAACTCTCTAAATAATATTTTTTGTATTTTGAACATGCTGTCACGCAGGTTTGCACGGTGTACACAGGAGGTGAAGATAACACTCTTTAAAACCTACTGCCAAAATTTGTATACTTGCAACCTGTGGAGCAATTACAGTAAAAAGACCCTCAGTGCTCTGCGTGTCCAATACAACAATGCCTTCCGGGGAATGCTGGGGCTGCCCTGGCGCTGCAGCGCGTCGGGGATGTTCGCCGAGCGGAGCACCGACGGCTTCCACGCCGTCCTGCGCAAGCGCGTGGCGTCCCTGTGGGCGCGCGTGCGGGGCAGCACCAACACTCTCCTGAAGGTCATTGCAGATCGGACAGACAGTCCTATCTTTGCTCATTGGACTACTGTGCATGTGAGGTCCAATGAGCATTTTGTTTTTTATTGACATATTTTATTAGGTATTTGTTTTGTATTACTGACATGAATGTGATGAGACTATGGACCACTGTTGTCTGAAATAAATGTTTTCTTTCTTTCTTTCTTTCTTTCTTTCTTTAGCCTCAAGATGAAAATAAAAATTACTTAAAGCTTAACAATTTTTGACAAGTTATAAGAGTATTCACGTTGCTGAACAAAACCCTTTCCTTTTATCCGCCAATCATCTTCCATTCCATTATTTTCTATAAGGTGATCTATTTTTTCACTCTTAGTTAGAGCGAAAATTTTTCATAAATGTCAGGGATAAAATAGAATGCTACATTATACCAGGCACTATCCTGCCAATCTGTTTAAAATATGCTCGCGGTGCATCCTGCCAAACAACAAACGAAGCTCTAATAAAAAAAAAACTACCTATCTGCCCTAGTCGAGCCGCAAAGGGCCTGAAACCTTTTTTAGCATTAATTTTCTTACTTCAAAAAAACAATTATTTTTACAAGTTTGCTCTAAATTTCAAACTTCCTAAAGTTAAGTATGAAGACTTTACCTAACACAGAAAAACAAAATGATCTAGTGAACAAACACTATACTTAACATAATAGGTACCTACTATTACTATTGTTTTTTAATAATGTATATACTGTTTTTAATTTTTTCAACCTTTTTCGCCTTCGTGGGTATCTACTAATTGGGGATTTTTGATTTTAACCCCCAGTTTTTATAATTCTTTCATTTAGATAGAGTAATTAAGGAAATTACTTTTAGTGTAGCCTATTTTACCAATTTTTTGTGTATTTCATTTTTATTTATTTCGATAAAATAGGAAAGCTTTGTTGGGTTAAGACGCCATTTGGGAATTCAGGTGCGACGTTTATACGTATTCATTATATTTTGCATTTGGTTTTGTGTTTCAATCAACACCTATTTTTTGTTTCCGTCCAACAAAAAAATTAACATCGGTCAATGTCACTTTATAACCAAAGTAATTTAGTTATCTGTGTATTTTAGATCCATTTTGGATGATTTCTTAAAAACAGGAGCGTAAATTTTAGTTTAGGCTAATTTCCCAGAAAATTTCCGCATTTAAACAACAGTTTATCATTTCACTTACATACAACACAAATATCGTTATAAAAAATATTTATTAAATAGTCAACATTATAACAATCAGTCGGTTTTCGATTTAGCTTAATGATGATGATGATGCTCAGGCTGGATGTGCTTGATGGGCTCAGAGTGCTTCACGTACGCGTTGAATCTGAAAATTAAAAAGGACATAGGAACTTACTTGTCTGATAAAGACGGTTGAAAGTTAATTATTTTTTTATTTGTCCGTAAAATCTGTGGTAAATTATAAAGTATTGTCAATTAGTTAGGCTTCCTTGTAGACTTCGTACTAAATATTTGTAAATCGTTAAGGATTTCTTTTGCAGTTGTATTAAATGTCTTACCCGCTGTGCTTGTCGGAGTTGTACTCGACGGTGCGGACAGAGCCGTCAGCCTCGTGCAGGCTGTAGACGCCCTTCACGACGTCGCCGTCGCGGGACTCGTGCTGCGACTTGCGGTCGCCGGTGTGAGGGTCCTCCACTTTGTACGCGAACTCGTATTTGGGGTGGCCCTGAAAGACAAACACCAGGTTTACATTATCACCTAGTCAAACTATGCTTCTGCCACGCTTATTTTTAGCTGTTTGAGCCTAAGTTTCATATTTATGACATTATTGCAACTTCAAGTTACTATAAGACTAAACTGCAGGCTATTAGGTTTAACTCACGTAGTACTCTTCGTGATGGTGTTCTTCGTGGTGAGCCGGAGCGGCGTGGTGGGCGGGGGCAGCTTGGTGGACCGGGGCAGCGTGGTGGACCGGGGCGGCGTGGTGCACGGACACCACGTGCTCGTGGTGAGCGGGGGCCGAGTGGTGCTCAGGCGCGGCGTGGTGCACCGGGGCCGAGTGGTGGACCGACACGACGTGCTCGTGATGCGCGGGAGCGGAATGATGCACAGCGGCTTGGTGCTCGTATTCATGATGAGCAGGAGCTTCGTGGTGGTAAACAGGAGCAGAGTGTTGTTCGTGGGAGTGGTGTTCCGAATGTTGGGGATGGTGCACGGAAATCACATGTTCGTGATGAGAGGGGGTGGAATGGTGGGTTTGGGCTTCGTGGTGGATGGGAGCCGAATGCACAGGGGCGGAGTGGTGCTCGGAGACCTGTCCGTGGTAAGAGGGCTCGTGGTGTTCGTGGGAAGAGTGTTGGTCATGGTGGACTTGGTGGAGTACGAAGGACTGGGAGGACACGGCGTGTCCGTGCTTGTGTTCGTTTCCGTGATGCTCTTGAGCACACACTGCCGTTAATGCCACGGCAAGGATGAGGATCTAAAGCAAAATGATAATAATAAGTGATTTGCGGAAAAGTAAAATTATTGCACCAAGTTTGAGATACTCCTAGAATAAACTGAAAATTCTAAAACATTGACAAAAAGCTATACTTATTTACTTTAAAAAGAAAATATTTAAATATTCTATACGTATAATGGTTAAAATTATTAAATCAATCAAGTTAATCAATTGAACAATCATTAATATTCTTACTTTGCTGAACATTTTGCTTGTTTGTTCTTGTGGTTTGAGCAAATGAATGATGCCAATGCATAATTAACTGGAGTTTTTATACTCCGAAATCAAACTTGAATTACATTTTGGGGTCGGCATGCTGTCACTGTGTGTGTCACGGATACGTAAGAGTGTGGGACGATTGTAAAAGGGTGGCAAACGAGTTCTGACCATTGACAACTATCACTTTCGGTCAGTCTAAATGCCTGAATTCTATAGGAAGTCTGAGACAAAGTAAAACTAATTTTTTTATGATAGTATAGTATTTATTAACGCCATTTTCAGTCACAAAAACCGCCTTCCTTACAGCACCTCGTGACGTTTCATAAACTGTATTCAGTAAGTTTTGTATGAAACTAAAAAAAAGTTTGACAAAAAGACTTACAAACTACGTGGAAGTATGATACAAAAGTTAAGTCCTAATGTGGGTGATGGATGATACAATACAACTAATTTGGGCCATGTAGTCCCGGGATGGATACACCTTATGAAACGCTTTTGGTCCCGACCACGGATGTTCAAGAGCAGCGACAAACCAAGCGGTTCCATGATACATTACGTGTGTTGTAAGCTAGTCGTTATACGAGAGCCAAATCAACCACGCAATGAAAAGAGAACTCGCTCTTGCAGTCGCTGTTCGAGTTGTATTGTCGAGCTGTTAGCCTGCTGTCAGCTCGCTAGTCCATGGGACTCTTCTTTCAGGTCTTTGAACCGTAACCGTGAAGCATTCTCGTTTCGTTGTCGCTTTCCGTCCGTGCTTAAACTAATTATAAATAGGTGTCGTCGGTGGTTGGGTTTAGCCGTGGATGAGGCCGTGGCCGTAGGCGGGCGCGGCGACCACAGCGGCGGCGGGGTGCGCAGAGTGCCCTTGCCTGCTTACAACTGCGTTGAAGCTGAGAAAGAAGAAATTCCGTTTATTAATTTCGGTTTATACAAAACTTTAGAGTACATACATACATGTTTATACTCTTTTGTGTTCAATTAGTTTTTTATAACAAACTTTAACCCCGTCGTCCCCCTCTTTGGCTTACATTGGCATCCCTCTGGTATAAGATTTCTTATAGAAATCACAGTTTTATGTGAATGTGATTAAAAATTTAAAGTCTCTCCTTATTTAGTTACTGCAAACTTTTGTGGGCTCCCAAAAAAAACTTCTATTTTACATTCACCATTTAAAACTATTAAAACCAGAGGTCTTGGAACTTTCAGCTCATAGATTCCGTTTAGCGTTACATCGGTTCAGGTGGACTCTCTCTTGCTACATTTCTATCAAGATTCTAATTGCATCTATTTTTTTCACCCCCCTGTTGAGTTTCCCATAGACCCTGAGATCCGTTTGGAACACATTGAGAACATTGTTTCGGATAAACCACAGCAATTTCAATATAGCACAACGAAAGCGTTAACATCCAAGTCAATGAACCGAAGAAAACCAAGCTACAGTGTCAAGGGTACCACGCGGTTTTATTGAAGTCGTAGTAAAATAGTTTTATTGAATGTAGCGAGGAACAACTATTTACTAATTGCTGTATTAGATCCGGTTATTTATCTAGGTATGAAGAGTTTTGTTAACTTTAAAGCTTAGGTACCCGATTCATTTGGACAGTAATAATAAGAAATGTACCAATACTCGATACTGCTAAAATAGTTGAAAAAGCTGACGAATTAAGGCTAAATCAAGACGGGTCAAATTTTACTCAAACATTGTCATTTCTTGTTAAAGATTATGTTATTTCAACTTTTAATAAGGTCAGAATGTTTTTATGATAGGGCAAAAAACATTTTTAACCGATATTTTTAAATTACTCTTATTTAGTATTAACCACCTCGTCCTTACATCCTTTATAAATGATATTTAAATTTAACAATCAAAACAAATTGTACATAATAATCCGTTATAATTATAATCCTTATCCTTATCCTTACTAATATTATAAGTCAGAAAGTGAGTTTGTTTGTTTGTTCCGCTTTCACGCCGTAACTACTGAACCGATTGCTTTGAAAATTTGCAGACGTAAAGATAGAAGTCCGGATTAAATAATAGTCTACTTTTTATCCCGGAAAAATTGAAGTTCCCGAGGGAAAACAAAAATATAGTTTGGTTGATAGATCGATATCGATCGATGACCGATCGATAGATGACAGATCGATGGCGCTTTATACCGCAATATAACCGAGTTCCACGCGGGCGGAGCCGCGGGCGGAAAACTAGTAACATAATAACTAGGCTGTACAGCAAAAGAGTTAGAAAGAGTAAATTTAACAGACCACTGCGAAAATTGTGTGAGATTAACACCAAAAGCTCAAGTTACTATGGTCTTACCCGTTATGGTCGTCAGCGGAGTAGTTCACGGTGCGAACAGTGCCGTCGGGCTCGACCAGCGAGTACTGGCCCTTCACAACGTCACCGTCGCGCGACTCCCATTGGCTCTTCTGGTCGCCGGTGTGGCCGTCGGCAACTCCGTAGTTGAATGTGTATCGGGGATGGGCCTGAAAAAAAAGATAATTATTCTAAACTCCCTCAGTATTTTCATACAGGAATGGCTAAATGATTGGGTTCAGACTATCTCACGAGTAATAATTTGTTAGTCAACTTTAACTAAATTTTAAATACGGTGTTGGATTCTTTTAACTCATAGGTCTAAATACAGAACGGATCTTCAGAACAGCGAAACCTTTAATTTCTACCAAAAAATCTGTAATGTTTGAAAATTATAGCTATTAGCGCGTATATTTTCGCAACTTATATTTTTATCTTTTGAATACATTATCTATTTATTATTATTTTATCTATTGAATTACTACATTAACAGCGGAACTAATTTTATTATTTTCATTATTCAATCTTGTTTTTTTACTATCAAAACTGTAATATTTTAACGGCCTTCGGGGATATGCGACTTTAGACAAATGCTGTAAAATCATAAAAATCTATCATAAAAAAGTAATTAGAAGTAGACTGGATTGCTCGCATATTAAAACACGTTGTAGTGAAGCATTCCATCTACTAACCACCTTGTGTATATTCCACATAGTTTAACTTACATAGACCTCAACAGGGGCAGCGGCGTGTGCCAGCGGCGCGTACGACGCGCGCAGCACCGGCGCGTGCGCGACGACCCCGTGCGAGACCACTCCGCCGTGTCCTGCGGCGGAAAACACGTAATACTTTAAAGTTTAAACAATAGCTATTGCATTAATTTACATTTATTCGCGACACAGTTTTAACTATTGCGGATGACATCGTTTCATATTGCCTATGTATCAAATTGTTTTTATTCCGTTAATAAAGATTTTTTTTTTATTAATATAAAACAGAACTGAGCCTTTAGAGACAGATGTCGAGTGTTGTGTGCTACCCGACAATTGACAATAATGGTGAATGTGATGGCAAATATGTGGATAGTTGAGAACCGCTGTCAGTCGTGTCGAGCAGTCGTGATGTTTTTTTTTCACTAATAGCTGTAGTAATTGACTACTTGATTAGAATTAAACAATTATTAATCTGAATCATTTTGAGGATATCGAAAAAGGCGATTAAGGACATAGCATTATCTGTTCACAAAAAAATCACATCGGCCTTCTCGTCATATTTTGGCAACATAGAGGGTTGTCTCACTGTAACTTACGTTTTGCTAAATATGATAGTGGTTTTATCCATGCAGCGTTTCGTGTGATTCTCAATCCTATTTTTGAAACAGGCATACTGTATGTATATATGTGTATTTAAGCTGATTTTAGCAAGCTAGTTATCCCTAAGATATCTTACCATATCCCAATCCCAGAGCTGGTGCTCCGATGCCGTGGCCGAGGCCGATCCCTCCATAGCCCCCTAGCCCTCCCAGCAAGAGGCTCTGCGAAGACAGGGCGCCGTGCGGGGCAATGATGCCTCCACAGGCCATGCTGACCAACGCACACGTGAGGATCACCTGGAAATTTAAATGTCAACATTATAATCAACCTAATGTAGGCTACTTCAAGATAGTGTTTTTCTTTTGGGACGTCTTTGGATGTCCACATTCAGTTATTCTCAGAAGCCCTGCAAAAATTGTTGCTCTATCGTGAAAGTATCGTAAAAAACTGCATCAGTTAAAAGAAACTAACCTTTAGTTTCAGACACTACTAGCTTTTGCCCGCGGCTCCACTCGCGTTAAATTCGGGGTATCACAGAAGAGATAGCACACATACCTATTTTACAGCTTTTTACATTGAAAACTTCCACTCCTCACTTTAGGGAAACGGAGGGTTTTTAAGAGACAAAATGTAGCCTATGTCACTCTCCATGCCCTAAACTATCTCTACCTATATCACGTCAATCTATTGCTCCGTTTAGCGGTGAAAGACGGACAAACAAACAAACACACTTTCACATTTATATATTGGTGCGGATACTTAGGTAAACAAAGAAGTTTAAAAAGTCTATAAAATATGCTGTAGAGCCTTTTGACTGTTTGCATTTTGGAAAATTAATTTCTTGCAATCTATGACTTACTTACCTTTAACTTGCTATGATAGTATAATTATGAGCCTACTTACTTTTCACAGCATTTACTTTTGAAGAAAAAAAACCGTAGTCAAGTAAGTTCAAAACAAAGACACGAATTGTATTTAGATGCCTTTCTAGTAATTACACAAAACTACTTATTAAAGAAAAATAACTCGGTACCAGAGTCAGGTTTGGCTCACTACAGTCCCAGATTTTAAATAGTGGGGATAAGTTTGTGCATCACTTTTTCCATAGAAAAGCAATACGCGAACTTACCCCTGCTATTTAAAATCTTGTGCCTTTACATACCATTTCCTATCAAAACACTTTTAAAACTTAGTCCTACCCACATCTTTGTCAGTTATCACAATCACACAACACATTACCTTTGCTATCATTTTGCTAGAGCTTAGTCTAACGTTAGTTCACTGTAAGCTAGGGCTTGATTGTGCCAAATTGTGAGATAACTGGGGCTTATATACCGTGTTTATGTCCTATAGGTACGGCCCAGAGTCCCGCATATACGTAAATGTAGGTATGTATGTTGTAGGCGGGGCTCGAACTACGCGAGACTAGTCTGGATACGCTCTAGAAATAACCACATTCGTGGTTTGTGAAATTTGAACTTCTCTTCAAAATACTCTGAATCTAGTTACCTATTTGGTGCAATAATATTTAGGTTTGGGAACGCGCTAAGGGAAGAAAGTGAAAAAAAAGACTCGTGTATAGGAAAGCAAATGATGAGAAATATTTGTGTTTTTCTTTGTACGAAAATGCAGGCAGATGGGGAATGATTACTGATTGGATTATGAAAAGCATAATTGTTCTTTTTCATTCAAGTAATCAAGACATAAAATTACTCCGCTTTGGAATTCACTGTCAATTTCTTTCTCTGTTTAATATTATTTTGGTAAATGGTGACAGCGATGCCGAGCTGAATAAAATTGTTTGAAGTTTGTAGACCTCAGAATAATGAAAGACTTGTAGATAATAACCGTACAGGTTGTAATTACGATGGACTGAAACAAAATGTTTCTTGTGCCAGAAAACGGCACTAGTTCAGTTTCTTTAAGTAAAGTTGAGGAATGAGGATGTTGCACAAGATTTTTATTTTTACTTGCCAATTAGTTACATTGTACTCTCAAAAATACTAGGTTTGCATTTGACGTAACTGTCTCATAAAAATTGAATAAATTTACGTTTTGCGTTATAATTAAGATTTCTTTACCAGGTACGTTGGTAAAATGCTTCTTTTCAAAGACTTAATTAACTTACATTAGTGTTTAACGTCTTCGAATTCCATATTAAATATTAAAAAGATAAAAGTATCCACAACATGTCAATGCTCATAACTTTGCCCATACTCACAAATCGGCTCCAATATTAATGAAACTAGATAAATCTATGTATAAGGATATAATTTAATTTATAGTGCACTCATGCTACTTGACTTTAATGCGTTTATAAAATCTCAGATTAATACCGCCTTAATACACGATAAAGCGTTTTATTATCCCTTCGATTCCTTTGTGGAAAGTGTGTCAAGGCTACTCATACAATAAAATCCCTTCCAATACAAACGGTAACTTTCAAAAAATGTGTTACCTAATATTCGGAAAAAAGGGTTTTTTTTTACGTTCCTTGAGTGTAGTTGCGAAACAGGCGTTGTACAGCTTTATTCGAGAGGGTTCTTAGGCTAAGCGCGCATCACGATTTAATTTTTGCGAGAAGTACATACTTTTGGATAGAAATAGGACAGCAATTTATGTATGTATGACAGCAGTAGTATGTGCTTATTATATGTCTCATTATAATTATTATTGAAAAATGTCCACATTTTGAAAACGTATTCACATTTTTAATATTCAAGTCATGGGTAAGCTTACAACCAAATATAGTATCCCAAGTATAAAATCCCAAAAGCACAGTCAGTGATGCCGGAGGTTTGATAGCGAAGTAATTATCATAACATAACAATGGCGCCCGCTGCGTGCGCGCAGACAAAGCACGCATGCGCGACGCCTACGTGTATGTTTTAGACTTCAGCTGGATTGTATTGCAATATTTAATACCTCCATAATTATGTACCTGCCTGGTTATTGTTTTGAACCAATTGATGGATAGATTATTTGCAAGCGACGCGTTATGTTCATTATATTGAAAGTGTAATTATTTTAGGTTTATTTGACAGTGACAAAAAATTCTACAGAAAAAATGAAAATTGTAAAGACAAAAAAAAAATAGTTAGGTACTGTATGCAATTAAACCATTTGGAAAGTACCTCGGTAATAACATCTACTACTCTGTCTCTGAGTCGACTCTGGGAAAGGGTCAGTGTATTGTGGGCGATGGGCTAGCAACCTGTCACCGCAATATCACGTTTAAACATCTGGTTACCCTGAATTTGCTAAACGTGGCACTGAATTTTTGAATTCATTTGCTCTGCCTACCCCTCATGGGAATACAGGCGTGAGAATATGTATGTATGTTGTATGTACTCTGTCTAATATCCACTGTTTAATGTTTTCGTAAAATAATAATGATAATGTTAATTATTATTTAATTCCAAACCTTATTAATAAGATGTCAAAATTTTATATTTTTGTGCAATCACATTCTGCAAAATGTACACTACTATATCTTGTTTTAATTCGGAGGATGCAAACTGGCACATAGACGAACGAGATTAAAATTTGAATTTGGAGAACGCGTACTGGAAAAGTGACCCTTTTCAGATGTTTGATATTTTTTTTAAAAGTGCTACATTATTCCAGCAAACGTTGTGAGGAATATATTTCAACCATTTTCCTTTTAAAAGTAGAACAAAATCAATTTTTTTGTCCCTCTAATTTGTCAACTCCACTAAACGGGCGCAAATAGGCGTGAATACCCTATATTGCCAAAAAGACAATGCATTTCAAAAATAGCTAGTGAGTATGTTAAGAGTAAATGAGTTAGCAAGAGCACCTATTTACAATGTTTTGTCTATTTTCATTGTAATGTTACTATTTAGTTTATATCATCGAGAGACGATTCCGAATTACATCAGCAGCCACGTGAATGCAAGGGATTCCTCCGCGTCATTACAAGCCAGATGTCTCGTGCGCCTGCGATGACTCATCTAACTGATCCCACGAGTCGTTGACCTCAGAGCAGGTTTGTAGACGTCTGCAGTTATGACTATTTTGGGCAGGTTGATGCTCAATGAAGTACGAAATAGCTTGGCCTCAACTCGAGTAAGGTTAGCGGATTGTTTTTGGTTAAAGTGCGAGTGAAATTGTTTTATCGCCGTTTAAAATAAGAGCTTCAGTATTGATATTGTATATTATTATTTTTCAACTTTCACTTATTATTTTTCCATCAACAATTTCCAAAATAACAGTTCCCTCCGAAACGTTTATCATTTTAGTGACATTACATTATTTATTTTCTTTCTCAGCTTAAATGTATCTTATCTTACCTACAAAAGCAAACATTTAAAAATGATGTGTGTATTGTCCTATTGCTAACTCTTACCTATTTATCTAGCTATTATTATGACAGTATATTTCGATTTCCTGACAGTTTTTGTTGCAATTGTGTGGAAAACAAATTTATATTTTGGAAATTCATTAACGATGAAGTTAATCCCTACTCGATGTTCACTTTCGGCATTTTACGGAAATGACATCAATACAGTGGCCTCGGGGTAATAATTACCAGCTAAAATCTCCTCACCTCCGGTTGCATACGTTTTTATGGTTCCGTACCTAAAATGCAAAAACGATACCCTATTACTAAGTCTCCACTGTTCGCCCATATGTCTGTTTATCACAAGGCTGTGTCAAAAGAACCACGATACATAGGCAGTTTACATATTCACAGATGATGTCGCTATAACATAAAATACATACTTACTAAGAATAAGACACAGATAAAAATTAACGGGGTCGTCATAAATATAAGAAATTTAATGTGTTTTCCAACGAGTTCAACGGGCAACCAGCGCCTTTATGTGAACTTGCATGAAGGAAAGTACCTATAGTCGGGGTATTTTTTCACACTGTTACAGAATCCTTCGTTTACGAGCCCAATTCGCTCTTGACTGGTTTTTTGTTACTTGTTTTGTAACAGTTACGCGTTGACAGGTGTACCGTGCACTAACGAGGGAAGCCGGGGCCCATTCATATGCGGTTTCTTGCGTTTTATTTGCCGGATGTTTTGTCAGAGAATCCAATTACTAATGGACTGCGTGTATAATTCTAGCGCTGTATCGTAAAACCTTTTGGCTGCTAGCTAGTAACAAACCGGGAATGAAATATTAACATTGCAATGTAACACAAAGTAATTTTTATTATAGTGAATGAGCCGAATGTACTCTTAAATGCTAGGTTACAAAAGACGATCACGTATCATTTATAGAAAGGAAACAATATTTTTTTGAACACCACATTCTTCGGCGTAGATTCAAAACATACAGGCAGTTGTGCAAAATGTTCTAATCATAATGAGTATACATTTTGTATCCACTGACACCGAGACATGAGTGGGTGTTGAGTTAGTTTCATATGTCGAACGTATGTCAGAACATGATGTAATGGCTACTTGTCTATAACGGAATGATTATACAGCGTTATTGCGGTACACTCTAGCTAATAATAAAATAATAATTTGAATGAGTATTTTTTTTCAAAGTTTTAAAAAGTTTAAGCTTTTTTGTGACCAAAATAAATATTATAGCAATTTTTAATCTTGGTAAAACAGATGTATAATATAATGAACTCGATGATTTTTATTTCTGACTTAGCTTGCAAAAAAAGAACATTCTTACATAATTTCTGAACGATGTCATTAAAATATGCACAAGCACCGCGGTGTAACATAAAAGAGTAAAAGGTTAAAATACTTTCAATTCAAAAGTACTTAACACGATACTTTAGCGAAAGGTCTTTAAGTCGAGTACAGACAGCAACACTCCTAAAGATAGTAATGCAGAATTTTCTAACGAAATAGGTTTGTTTATAATATGAGGTCAAAGTATTAAATGGACATACCTAGGTGTGATAAAAATGTGTTGTCGACCCGAAAAATATACACTACTCGCTATAAATCTTTAAGTTTTTAACATTTATTTCGCAGCACGGGTTCTTCGAACTACCCACACTTGATTTTCTGAACGACTGGCTTACTGACTGATGTGTTGACTCCACTATAGTTTGCTATAATAAGCTCTATTAAGCCTAGTTCGGACTAGGCTAGTATTATAGTCGAGTTGTGAGTACTTTAGTAACTAAACGTGTCTGTATTTATGTTTACGCGGGACTTAATCACGGTATTTTTTAATTACCTCTCGACGTTTCGGCCGCGTTACAGTGACCGTGGTCACGAGTTGACTCAAACATAAATATGTGTGAGAATCACGAAAGTTTAAAACAGTAAACATGTCTGAATAATGAAAATTTAGTCGAGTCTCAGTGTCCAAGCACATTTAGCTACTAAATGACTCTCTTACTCGAGCCTGGTCCGAACTAGCCTTTAGCGAGTTTTGCTAACCGTACTAGCATTCCTTTCAATAGGCACTTACATTTTATAGTGAAATAAAAAGTCAGTCTTTATAATTCCAGTTAGTGTTTTAGGTCATAGGAATGTTCGACATTTCAAAACTGTTTGATATCTGATATCTGTAATTAAGATATTGATATGATTATGACCATTTTAGATGTGGTGTTATGATACTCACGCCTAAAAAAACATATTTAGTAAATTGGTTTTAAGGAGTTACATTTGGATATCCATAAAAAAAATATTTGATGTTAGTTGTTATGCCTAAGTTGTGCTGGTTTTTTAAATATACCGAAATGTACTTTACGTCCGTGTAATAAGCTTAGACCAGTTTTATACTTAAATATATTGCTAAAGTAACGTTTTCTTTTAAAAGACAGTGATAATAATATAATTTTATCGTGCTGTGTTAACAACTTCAAACCTGAAATTGCTAAACATGGCCTAAAACGTTAACTAATCAAGAATTTGTTCATGTAACGTTTTATTGGGCATGTCATCTGTAAATGTGTAAAATATTATAAGTGATTTTTTCATTACGAGATTGCTAGTTTTTCCGTCTAAAATCTTAGAAAAACAAACATCATACCGTTGATAACCAAATAGACGCTACTTCTATTTGATAGTATGTTTTTTTTACAATACGAGTGTAGTGTTTCTAATATACAGGGTTATTTGTAAATCACTGACACCCTTTTAACCCTGTATTCCTACCACTTAAACGAATGTTTTTTGTTTTACGGTTTTTGTCATAACTCAATATTTATAGAGTAGTAACGTTTTGAAAATTTGAGACTCACTCTGTTTCATTCAATACTCTGTACCGCTACACTGGCGGCTGGCGGTACCTTTGACTGTCGGCGTGCCGGCTTGTAGGTACGCATTCCCGCCTCCAATTCGCTGTCCCTTACAAACATGCCGTGCGGCTCATTTAAAGTTTGTGATGTCCTTGTCTTGCGAGATTCGGCGTATTTTAGTGTGTACCTGTTGTGTACGTGTTGTGGTAAAAATCAGAGTACGAAAATTTTGTACAAGGATTTATTAATTATTATTTATTAGTATGAAAAAAAAACTGACCAATTTTAAAAAGTCGTAAAACAAAAAACGTTTGTTTATGTGATAGGAATTTAGGGTTAAGAGGGTGTCAGTGATTTACAAATAACCCTGTATTCTCTGGGAGACGTTTCTAATTTTTTACGTAAATTTATTCCCCTATGATATTGCATATCAGTTGCAGGTATATTCAAATGGCATCAATTTGAAACTTAGTCAACGCTACTATTAAAATAATTGCGCTGAATATTTATGTCTATAAATTATAGCAGGTCTGCTCTGAGTCATAATTTCAAGTTGCGTGAAATAGTATGGACAGGGTTCTATCAAAAGCATTAATTCATTCAAAAATATTTATTCGTTTAAAAGCATTCGCTCGTACAATATCATTAAATTGCCACGTTGTATGGCAATGCTGATCGCTAGGCGAAATAATGGCTAGCCCTTTGGTCACAGCACAGGAGGGTCCTGTGAGACGGGCCAAATGTTCTTTAAACCCTTAGGCTCCCAGGACCCAAGCGTTTCGGTAGCGATTTGGGTTGATCCTTACCCATCCCGGTACCTGATTGGTAAGTAAATCTTCCACACAACAAACATACATATACACAATCACGGCTGCGTTCCAAAATGTGGTAGAGGTACCATAGTAAACAAGTTAATAGCCTGTCGCCTAAAGCGTACCAAAGCCTGTTTCCTTAGTCACCTTCTATTGTAATCCGACATCACACAAAAAACTGGTTGCCTGTAAAGTCGGTATACGGGCGAAAGTTTTACGTGACAACGACTTTGAGTGGTAAAATAATTTTAAAGTGAATATTCATTCGTATAGTAGGAAGAAGGAATATTCGGCCCAGAATACCTTTTTTTACCATTCCGAGTCGAGACCTTAGTTCCTTGGGGTTCCAGCGCCACCAACTTAATGAAAGAGCTCTCCAAGCGGCTGGTTGATGCAACCGGAGGCCGAAGAGCTGGCAGCCACCTCGCTCAACGCATCAGCATTGCGATACAGCGAGGAAACGAAACCATACCTCGGGGGTGCATAGATTAGATGTTTAGAGACGATGTTTTAAACGTAATTGAAGCCATTACTCAACTATTTCTTTTGCCAAGGTAGGGAAGAACAAATTACAAAACCGTAAAACAGAAGATTTAAGTTTATTTTTTAAGTTAGTTGTTTATAATTTTAATTGTTTTTGTTTTGTACATATTTTTCTAAATACAATTGTGAAGCTATCCAAATTGAATTTTATTTCAGACATATATCTATTAGTAACAACATCATAAGGGACGGGTCTACCCTTACATATATTAAACGTTTAATTTAATAAATAAATTACTACAGCATATTCAAACGTGTCGTCGCAATTTAGAGGTATATTTTTATACTTTTTCTTTTAATTAAATCATTTAAGCTCGTATACCAATTATTTTAAATTAATTTCAACGCCATCTAGCGGCAAACCCGTGAACTCACACAACCCAGGCTGGCCTAGGCTACCTTATGTCCTATACGATTTGACATCTTAACTTAAAGACTTACCGTACGTCATAAGAAAATACTGATGGAATGCTTCCATTTTTCAAAAGTTTTTTTTAATTTTATTTAATTTTATTTTTAATGAATTACTACAGTATATTCATTCAATATTTTAATATAATTAACATATTTTATAGCACTTAATGCACTAAAAAATAAAATACAAAAAGAACTCTTTCGAACCGGATTTGAACTAGCGAACTATGGGTTCAGAGGCGACCGCTATACCAACTGAGCTATCGAAGGCTTAGAAATGAAGTTGAAATTCTGATAAACTTTCTGCAACGTAATTGGTTTGCTGGGAATGGGACGCAAAAATAGTATGACGTCATCGTAACGTTACCGAACGTTACACTTTTTCATAAGGGACTCCCAGCTCAACCTAATTTAAGACGTTGTCACGTCAAAAACTACACACAACAAACATTCCATTTCGTATAAAACAATCAAATTCTTGAATCTAAAGAAAGGTTTAGCTAAAACGTTTTGTCTATAAACAACGGTTAGAACTTATACTGGATTAGCAAGGTAACTTGTGGACAAATCGAGACAAATCTAGAATTTCAACGACACGTAGCGTTGGTTTGTTCCGCTTGTGCTCTAGTTAATACAATTACCTTTCACCCAAAGTTCTCTACCCTCTAATTACGACATTAAATTGAATGATCAAGACAATCGTTCATTTAAATCTTAAGTGAGCGATACCAATCAGTAATTACGTGACCTGGCAGTTTTTTGATTGGGCTGGGACATCAAACTGTCGGGTTATTTAACCTGTGGAAGCTACATTGTTGTTAAATATTTTACGCATTCATATATTGTGCCTGTATTGCCGAATGGGGTAGGGAGAGCGCATAAAACGTTACAAAGCCAAAACAATGGCCATTTCGTGTTTCGTTGCCTTTTGTGCACGTTTAGGCGCTGCGCAGATGACAGACTTTTGAGCGATCGAGTCTGCGGAGCAATAAAATCTCTGAATGGCGCGCAGACAGTTTCCATTCAGAATGTTTATTGCTCCGCAGACTCGATCGCACAAAAGTCTGTCGTCTGCGCAGCGCCTAAGAATAATTTAAGTCTAAAACATCGATGACAGTACCAGGTGCTAACCTGTTACCTAAAGCATACCTTAACCTATCTCCTTAGCCACCTTTTTTACAGGATCTACAGAAGAAATAAGATTTTGAAATAAGAAGTTTTTGATGAAATAAAAACAAGTTCTAAAAAGTTTCATTAAAATTCTAAATTCTTTAACACTCGCCATTTTAAGACGCAAATTCCGCTCTCGACATTGATTAATTTATCTTTCAACAGATCCATTAATTCCTATACCCTTAACTGGAGCAAAAACTGAAACTGGAGTGGAATACACTCCTGCGCATTGCGACAATGCCGGCCGTGTCATGGCCGCGCCCACCGGTGAATGGCCAGTGCAGGGTTGACACACTATTATAACTTTTTTTTCCTAAAAAAATTAAATAAATACAGTCATTATTTGAGTACATGGATACATAAGTCAAGCATGTTTTCCGAAATAGAGTAAGTAGAGCACACGAAGCGCTACATAGAAACTACCATGCTCACGTTTGGTTCTAAGTTTAGAAGAGTGTTTTACAGCACATTTTTTTTAATATTTACGTGCGATAGGTACCTGTTTATAAAAATTCAGTCATCAGTATAGAGTGCGGCCCTCGCCTGTTTGAAAAAAAGGTAATTTTGTAATTGTTGTATTTTTTTGGTGGGCCCAGTTTTTGCCGCTGAATATTAGTATCTTTTTGTAATCCTCATGCCACCAATGTTAGTAGAATCTTTAGTTTCTTTGAAATCATAGTACATTAATAATCATTATGCACAACGTAATTATCAATTTAAGTTAATAAACAAGTAAAACAAAGTGAAGTTTTTGTAAGTTTTATGTTTTCATTGGAAAAGAATGACGAAATATTTTCATTTATTATGACATTGCCATCAAATTGGAAATATAATTGGCATAATATTAATGGAATTGTATTACCGTTGTTTGGTAACTTCGATTCAGACTTCTCTAAAATAAAACTGAAACCTATATCCATGCTGACAATCATGCCTATATTCACAAATTGGGTAAACAGACCACACGAAAGCGATATAGACAAAACTATGACTAATTTTACTTTCATAATTTTAAGTTTAAAAACAGGTGTAAAAATTATAAAAACGATTAGAAACAAATAAAAAGGTGTTGCACTTAGCCACGCGGAATTAAAATTAAAACTTTTAGTGAAATTATTATTCCTCGGAAGAATTTCATACGTCTGACAACCCTAGCTAAACGTGCGTGCGCGACGCGAATACATAACTGCAACAACGTAAACGTCAACTTGATCACTTTCTTATTTTAGTTAATTCTACAATCACACTTGTGCAATTAAGGTCGGCGAAGGTTTGAGTAATCCCGATGTTAACCTTTTCAACAAATGTTGTAAGTTTTAAGTAATTAAAAAAATACTTTCGCCACTACCTGTGTCCGGTTTAAAAAGTGCAAGAGTTCTGTTTTAAATATATCTGAATATTGAATAATTATTCATGAATTCATTTAATTTATTAAGTGTTTTAGCTTTCGGAGATAAAATTTTAATGAGTAGCACATGTCAAAAAAACTTTTTTTTGCGTAGGTACCTACTGACTCGCATTTTACAGCAGGCAGAAATGTATTTTTATTATTAGGTACTTTTCCAAAAATCTACTTTTTCTCACTTACATTACTTTAATAGAACACAACACACTCGTATGCAAAAGAAAAACGGCTCGCCTTTACGCAATACGTTTAAGAGAAATAAATCATAGTTATCTCACTCTCAAAAAACGACAAAGCAAAATTAACAAACAATCGTACACGTAATAAATATTGCTACTCAAATAACTCATGGTATTGATACATTGTCTGTCAGTGTTATACGAATGTATTGATGTCTCACGTAACAAACTTAATAAAGAACACGCTAAATACTTCATTAATAACTAAGCTAATTTTGTTGGTAGTTGTTTACCATACATACATACATATTCTCACGTCTGTATTCCCAAGAGGGGTAGGCAGAGCACATGAATTAAAAAATCCAGTGCCACGTTTAGCAATTTCAGCAGGGTAACCAGACGGTTAAAAGTGACAGGTTGCTAGCCCATCGCCCACAATGCACTAACCCCTTTCCCAGAGTCGACCTCTTACGACACCCACGGGAAGAAAGGGGGAGGTGTTATTCTAACGCGGTACCACACGGGGTACTTGTTTACCAAATGCAATTAATAAGGGTAGTAAGTATTAAAGAGACTCTAATACGAGCCTGGAATAATATTCTGGCTACTTTCAGAGATGAGAGACATAGTTCCTATTTGATTTAGAATAAAACGTAAAACATTTTTCTCGTTACATTAGCAATTTTTCGTCCACCTGATTTACATTCGAACCGCCAGAAATTTTTGCTTTTATCTATTATGCTAGTTTTACTATGAATGAAATTACAGTTAAGTAATATTATACGATCACTATTACGTGCAAATAAATGTGATGAAAAATGTATGATAGTTTACTGCTAGTGGCATGAGCTGCTGTCAATGCTGAATACTTATTTCTTTTTACCTCATTACAATATGCGATGACATGCTTGTACACCCATACATGCAATTATATTTTACTTGTGAAAATATGACAAATTGTGATGCTATTAGGTGCAGCACAAAACGTATCGATTTATCGTTTTATTTCTTTACAAAACAGCATTCTACATTGTTAAAATCTCAGGTTAGAATGGATGCAAGGATGGACGGAACGTTACACAGGATTTACATGTAAGTTTTTTAATTGAATGAAGTTGGCACAGTCGGACTCATTGATTTCTGAGTCACCGTAGATCGCTTTCGCAATAAATGTTAATAGTTTTAGAGAGGTGTAATTTTGAACCTGACACCACAATGTACAAAACTATTTAGGTATAAAAAAACTACTCAATTTGTGATAGGTACTTAATCAAAACATACTTACAAAATAATTATCTACATCATTTATTTATAGGTAAACTAAATGATAAATAAAATATCCATTCGATTCATAACAATAATAATAATTATAACAACGTCCTTGTGACGTAACAGCTTCCACTCAACTAAGGCATTGGTACTTTCGCTATCGGGTGAATATTTTCAAATGTACATATTACGCGGCCTTCAGTAAAGAACTATCTAAAACGGTCTAAATTGCTCTAACGATAAT
>BHDV01035475.1:83608-96452 GCA_005406045.1 Adoxophyes honmai
GGCGGCGCGCGCCGGCCGCCGACCTGCGCCACCTCACCGTGGTGCCCAACCACCTGGTGCCCGATAAGACGCCCCCCAAAGAGCACCCCAACGGCCAGCGGTGCAACAACAAAATAAGGACTACTAAATACACTCTCCTGTCATTCCTCCCCAAAAACTTGTTTGAACAGTTCCATCGGATTGCCAATGTGTATTTTATATTCATAGTGCTTTTGAATTGGGTGCCACAGCTGAATGCGTTCGGCAAGGAGGTGGCCATGTTCCCCGTAGTGTTTGTGTTAACCGTCACTGCCATCAAAGACTTATTTGAAGATCGACGGAGACATCTCTCTGATAAGAGAATAAACAACTCATACTGCAGAGTCTACAAAAAGTGAGTAAATCCCTTTATAAATCTGTTTTAAAGTTAAGATTTTAATGTACACTCAAACCAATTGATTCCTGACCCACATTAGAACCTATTTACAATACACATAATTTTATATTATGACAATGTTCTATTGCGAGTTAGAAATTAATTGGTTCCACCATACATATTGGCCTAAATTTTTTAAAATTGTTTGCACCTACTTATGTTCAATTTGTTTTCAGTTTTAGCTCTAAAATCTAGTTTCAGTGTTTTATCCCTATAATAACATCAGCATAATGTTGCATACCAAATCACCAACAATCACAATCACAACCATAAAAAGCTCCTTTTCATGACTTTTATCATGATAAATCAATGTGGCCGGCTTTTGCGAGGGAACCACTTCTGCTGGTTTTTCAAATGTGATCTGTATGTATAAGTCCGTTTTACAACTACAGTCTGACATTGAATGTGTTTAATGATTTTGTTTCTAAAATTCCATTTTTAATTCAATGATGATCCAAAAAGATGATTATCCTATTTCACCTAGCAAGCGTTTATTTGTATATTTCTGCCCTGCTGTCCTAGATAGTATCAATAATGAGTGTGGTAAAAACAATTTACCAATTTCAAAATCCTATTAGATAGTTGACTGTGGTAGCACAGGCAATAGATTATGTTATTTAAACTCAAACATTAAAACTACACTTAAACACTCAATTTTAATTACTTACCACTAATGGATGGCCTGAAACAATTACTTCTGTAATTAAAGGCTTAAATCAATTAGCTTACAAGTTACCACTTAAAGTGGCTACATTAGTTCCGCAGTTCAACTAATAATCTGTTCTGACACATGCCAAACTTATCATTACAATGGCATACAAGTACTTTATTTAGGTTTTTCTGGTACAGTCAATCACAATGTTGAATGCTTCTACTTTGCCCTCGTCACAGTATGTTGTATGTAGTTCAAAAATTGCTCAGTCAAAAGTGTTTTTGCAATCACAATTTTTTTCCCTTTGGAGTTGGAGACCCTTACATTACTACTGGCCGTAGCGTTTATCCCTGGTTTGTATGTAGTGATGGGATGCTAGTCTTCATCAGGTTAAAGCAGAACAATTCTTAGTTAGGGATGGAATTGGCATCTTACTAAAGTTATATGAAAAACAACTGCAAATTCATCCAAACTAGCTCGCAGGACAACTCACTGACCCAGACCAGATAAAACATTTTAAAAGGTGTAGAATCTTGACATACATACATACATACATACATACATATTCTCACGCCTGTATTCCCAAGAGGGGTAGGCGGAGCACATGAATTGAAATATCTAGTGCCAGAATCTTGACATGGACTTCCAAATACTAACGAAGTGCTCACTCTACATGCCTCAACTCTTGCAACACATCTGCTCATAGTCACCTGACTGATAGCAAGATACAATGAAGAACAAAAAAAAATTAAAGCAATTCAAAACTCAATATCTTGTTAATCCTCTATACTAGAGACCTTTAGGTACTTAAAAGATGGCAAACAATCTTGACGTGTCTTTTTATTAAAACATACACTTTATAAATCAAAATCTTTACATTTTACAATTTAGGTATGAAAAAATCATTTACTTTCATAATTGAATTGTCAACATTTTTCATTTTTAGACTGTGTATTTCAATAAAAAGACATGTCAAGATTGTTTACCATCTTTTAAGTACCTAAAGGTCTAAAGTATAGGTGTCTAGGTGGCAATAGTATGCATATGTTTAGGCCTTCTTTGTCAAATTTAAACACTAAGATTGAGACCTTCCATACAATTTCGCAACACATTGCTAATTTATCTATTACAAGCTTTGAATGTTGACTGTGGTCTCTACAGCACTTGACCAGGCCTCACATATTTTTTAGCCGTACTTACCTCACTCGGGACAGTGAACCTTTTAGTGCAAACAACGAGAAATCACGCCTACATAATCTGTATGTACTTAGTCCTTGTGTTGTGACATCATGCTGTATGAAATACAAGGTAATGAATTGTTATGGTCAATTCGAAGCGTACGCGCCATTTGTTAGTAAAGTTTTCAAAACAGTTGAGGTTGAGTTTAGAAACCACTCTAAATTTGATAATATTGTTTTGACACTCATTTTGCACTTAGGTAATTTGCATAATTATTTAACTGTATGTTTGTTAGGTACTCATACTGGTCATTGATTCCTGACTCACTGTAGAACTCTGTCACAGTAAACATAATAAAGATTTCCTTTGTCTATACTTTAGACCTTTAGGTACTTAAAAGATGGTAAACAATCTTGACATGACTTTTTATTGAAATACACAGTCTAAAAATGAAAATCGTTACACTATACAATTCAATTATGAAATTAAATCATTTTTTCCTACCTAAATTGTAAAATGTAAAGATTTTGATTTACAAAGTGTATGTTTAAATAAAAAGACACGTCAAGATTGTTTACCATCTTTTAAGTACCTAAAGAGGTCTCTAGTATAGGATTGCAATGTCTATGATGTTTACTATAAGTAGATTATGTGGTGGGTCAGGAATCAATCGGTTGGAGTGTATTTACACGTTCAATGTTCACTAGTAACCCTCAGTGCTGACCACGCGAAATAGGCAAGATGACTAAAAAAACTGTTCTATTTCTTGACTTTGATTGTACAATCTAAAAATTACGAGGTTGTTGTAATCCTTAAAAGTTTCACATGACGTCACTACATGACACGATTTTTACACGCCAAAGTAACGCCACAATAAGCCTCCTCTCTGAAAGTATGACGATCTATATCTTTGTTGATTTTAATAATTTGGCAGTCCTATGTTATCCATAATATACCATAACTTGGCGCTGACGGATTAATGAGAATGAGTTCCAGTCCTTATTCTTATTGAGCACGAGCAGTCGCACGAACAGAGCGGTGGCGCGCAGTGCGAATTGGTAGCAGCCGCCGCGGCTCCTAGATGAAGGGCTACGAATTAGCCCGACACATGTCGAGCTAAACTCGATTTAAAACGTGATTTATCCGTATTTTTCAAGATCAGTCCTTATTCTGTTCAGACTCCAGTATTTCCCAAAGTTTATTGGTCTCAGACCCACTTAAAAGCTCGCAAATTCAGGACTTACAATACTTAAGTAGGTACCCCGTAGCCGTCTGAAAAGGGGGGAATAGGAATGTATTTCAAGGGTCACAATATACGCTCAAAACCCAGAGAAATGCTTTAAAAAAATCTAGTTTAGACGTTTTTAACAAAATACCTACTTCTAAGAAAAAAACTTAATTTAAATGCATTGTACCTAATGCAATCACAGATCGAGAAATCAATGGCGAACTTTCACAAAGCTATCGTTGTAATTTAAAATGCTTGCTACCTAAGCTGTGGTCTGTTGTCCTTCATCCATTTTAAATTGATCACTTGAACATGGCTATCTATTTGCATAATGGCTGTTTAATGACAGTTGCTACAACCGACCAGTGTCGAAAACGTAATTTAAGTTACATATTTTCGTAAATGAGAGTACCTAATTATGAATTTATCGTGCTCATCAAGATAATACCATTTTTGCAATCGCTTAAGTGTTCAGCTGTTATGAGTGTGTTACAAACTGCATGCAATTGTGGTCAAGTCTCTTGCTTCCTTGGTAATTTAGTTAATTTACGTATGTTAAAATATACACATTTATATTATCTCGTGTGGTGTCGGGTTCAGAATTACACTTCTATTTCTTCCGTGGATGTCGTAACAGGCGACTAAAGAAATAAGTTAAGGTATATTTTAGGCGATAGGCTAGCAACCTGTTACCTGCCAACTTAAAACTTAAAAAATATGCTAGAATTAGCCACGGAACGTGAAATGGTCATGGTTTCGTCTACGTTTTCGTCTGCGTTTCGGGTGCTCTGCCTACCCCATTTGGGAATATAGAAGTTAATCTTCTTCCCTTGTTTAGTAACTAGCTAAGGGTCCCTTTATGGTCAACTAACCCCACATACAAATCATCCCGCGGGTTCAATGGCCTTTTCCTTTTTTTCGTGAGTGACTCCACCCATTGCCTCGACAACTCATCGTACGGGCTCAGTTGACCACTCTCGGCCCATTTGTGGTCAAATCACCCCACGGTTTTAGTCGAGTACTGATTACCAGTTAAAGGTTGACTCAGCCCGCGGGCTCAACCGGCCACTCTACTGACTGATACATGAACAATTGAACATTTATAAAAATCGTGTTCTTGGTCTGTTAAAGCTAATCTAACCCTAGAATAAAATAAGTAGCGTAAGAAAGGAAGTAGATACGAAAATGATGATACTTAGAACCTACTTGGGTTGGTTCATACCTTATCAATCTGTTACATATTGCCTTTACCACAAGATTTGTTTTTACCACTAAATGGAAATTAATAAAGTTATAAGTATTTCATTTCCACACGTAGGACGCCCTTGATTATGCAAATCATTGTAAGATCTAATCTAATTTGATTTCGTTTATTCGTCTAAATGTCAGCAATTTAGAAATAAAATGACATACGAGAATAAAGTAATTATTTCATTTAAATCGAACCTAAGAACAAGATTTTCACGATTTTTCACATTTTGGAGCGTTATGTATACTCTCTAAAGTTAAAGGGACTCATTTATGTGATCATTACGTTATTGCTAGAAATAGTAACGATTTTTCCTTACAGGAAAAAATGCCCTACCTCTATAGTCCAACAGAACTCCGCAATCACATTTAAGCACAAACGAATGTATGTTTTTGAACCGTAAGTCACTGAGTTTAATATTTATTTCAACATAATTAACATTTAACACGATTGCCAAGTTCAATTAAAATATTGTATAAACCAAAGTTAAGAGCTTTAGGGCTGATCCACTCAAACGAGAATATAATGTAAGTAGTTCTGAAATACTACTGGAGTGACTACTCTTAATCCTGAGTAAATTCATTTTTCACATGAAAAACGCGGTTAACTTATTCCAAGACATTTTTTTCTCGTTTGGTTTAATAGACCCTCAGTGGAATTTGAAACTCATTGTCGTAGCTAATTAATTATACAATGCGGCATTGCCTTCAGCGGCAATGCAGATTCGACAAGACTTTCCTAGGTTTCATGCTAAGCCCCTTCTGCATAGCTGAAGGTATAGCCAGTAATGACGCAGACAGGCGTTCGTCACGAAGGTAATTTCCTCGGTTTGACTCGAGGCACACGCCCCATAAACAATACTCCATGAATTATGACGTGACTCGGCATGCTGTCGAGAATATCGTTGAATTTCTCATGTTGTTTGTTCCCGCAACCTTTCAGCCGTTCAGCCACGTGGGAACTGTAATCGCGTTATGTGCGTGTGTATGGGCTTAGTCATTTATTTACACTGAATACGAGTATTTATTTTTTAGTAGTTGGTAAAAATCTGAGACTGGTAATGTCAATAGCAAGCGATAATGGCAACACTAACGTAACGATCGCATCAGATCACGTTGGATTTCTATTCTACCCATCTCATCTACAGTGGCACAAAATGCATAGCGCCAAAGGAGAAGCCATATTTAATAAAATCCTCGATGAACACGCATCAAACGGAATTATGTGCTTGGTAATATTTGAATAGATGCAGGTGAGACCGATCAATGCGCATCAAATATTCTAACTTGGTTTCGTGTAAATAAAACCTTCACTCGCCTTGGTTGGAGGTACCTAGATAGTGCTACATATCTGTAATGTCTTCACGAAATTGCGCTCTATCTGATCGATTGTTTGATATGTTCCGTTGTAGGTTGCCCATAAAAGTTTAACCGATTGATTAGCTATAGGCTAGAACAGAAGGTATTTTCCTTTTCTCATGAACTTAAATGCTATTTTTTTGTTTCTCGGAATAGAATGTAGGTATTTGCAATATTAATTAATTTTACATTAGCGGCCACTAGTGATACTGCTATTTAATGTCTACTTGCTTTTTTTGAGTTCCGTACACTTACATTTTCGAAACTTCATAGCCATTTTATTCAGAGGTCTTAACTTAAGCTCTATGTCTGAAATATGAGTACTTTGGTAGGTGAGTGTTAGTGAAAATTAAATTAAAAATATCTACGTAACCTTTTTTTGTAAAAACTGCGTTACCTGCCTCTCATTTATGAAAAAAGGGATGAAAAAACTTCTAGATAGAAATCAAAAGCTGAATTGGTTACCTAAGTACAGCTCTATTCACCTATTACAACAATAACCGCAAACGTTTTGACGTTTGTACCTAATTGTATCAGAGAAAGCGTCACTCACGCGCAGCCACCGATCGATTATTGCGATTTATATAACACTTCATCCTTCGATTGAAGCTCAGCGCTTCAGTAAATTAAATTACTGACATGTTTTTTAAGAACGGAGTTCCCCAAAGCAAGATTAAAAAGTCTGTGTCTGTTATTGGAGCTATAAAACAGTTAGAAAATGATATCGCGATACCACATTCCACCATTTAATTATACACTCTCGCTTGTTTTACGCGAGGCAACTCTATAATGCGGCAGTTGATTATATGAGAATCTATTCATTCATAAAATCAAGTACAGCGAGCGGTGATTAGGGGTCATGAATACTGAATGACGGGTGTTGGCGCGGCGGCTCTAAGTAGGTCAACAGTTCGCCGGTCAAGGTCCGCGGGTCCCGGAACCAAAATTATACATCCACGACCGTAGGCGTCCCTCAATTGCCGCCAAAAATAATTGCCAACCATTAACCCTTTACTCAGAATACCGACGATGCCATGATGCGCAGAGGATTGTTCCTGAAAATATTTAAAGAGTTCTATTGTAAATTCTTAAATACTGTTCGATTTGTTTAAAAAATAATAGAAACCTATTTTAGGTAGAGTATTCGTATTCGCCCAATATTCTGCTGATAAAGGTGGAATCGGACGGATTACTCGAATGAATTTTTACTAGACAAAATGTGTTTTTCTTTTCTTTCATTCATATTTCATGTCACTGAGTGAAGGATGCAAAATCAAATACGAAAGTGTCCAAAATAAAACTGCATGATTTCGGCTTAACCATGCAACATCGATCTAATTTACTGAAGTTAAACTGCATTATTTTGATAAATCGCGCTGCGAAACTAAACTAGGTCAAACAATTTCCAAAAACCCAAAACTTTTAATTGGCAGCTTGCCTAAAGAGCTTCTAATATCCAATCCTATAAAGTGCTTAAAGTTTTCAAGATTTATTCCTTGTTTTGCAGTGCGGCATAAGTTTTGTCAACAAATTAATTATGTATGGATTTGAACCAACTTAAAATGAAGTTCCGAATAAATTTATAGCTCTCAATATAGCTAACGATGAACTAAATTATGATACGGATCTTGCATATTATTAAATAGTAATTTACAGTTTGAAGCTATGTTAACTCAGCATAAACTGGCACATGGTACGATTTTTAATTTCCTGCATGCATCATCGGTAAGTACCTACCGTATTATTGATCGAAGGTACCTACCGCACATAGACGAAATAAGATTACCGAGCCCGCAGAAATAATAAAATGTACTTTGCAGAATGTAAGCAGTGGATACCGAGTTGCATTTTAACATTCAAAAACTTATTACAAATCTATACATCAATTGAAAAGTAAACCGGTCAGGATTCACTTTTTTTAATAAGTTGTAATAGTGCTGACACCGCACCACTTTGACACACTTGCAACAGTTGCAACATCTGAAAATCGGCACATCCTGCTTGACAAGTTCTGAATCAGTTCTTGAGGTGCATTGCAATTGATAATACACTTTTTAATATTTTGTTAAATCGAAGGAAGATTACCTTTTCGTGAGCTTCTACGTGTAGTCTAACATTTTTTTGAATGCCTGTACAAGTTAAAGCAAAATAATACTTAATTACATTTATTAGCACGGTAATATTAACTTGAGATTCAATTTAAAATATTGGTCCTTTATTAACTTTTGTGCATTACCTTGTCCTAACTTGTGCGCAAGATAGCTTTCCTGTCATTTTCTGACGTTTCTAGTTACACAGCGACAGATGGCCCATCTCGCCAGCGACCCAACTCTAGCCTTGGTGCACCAAGCTGACTGAAAGAAAAGTTTTCGGCACAGTTTTCAAAGTATCGTAGAAGAAAAAAAAAATACTGCAGTGCAGAAAAAGAGTCAAAATGCGCGGAATAAATATTCAATTAAGTTCTTCATATTTCTCAACACAGTCGATTAGTAAATCAGTCTTTAGAACTACGCAAGAACATTATGCCCAGGCATCAAATTCATATAAATGATGGCGGACAATAATGCACGAGCGGCTCTCCAGCGGTGCTGGCGAAGGTATTTGATTGTTTGTTTGTGCAACATGTTTTGACAGGCCAATCGAAGCGCGGAGATCGCTATTGCCTTTGGTTTGTCATCTTGTGTTTCAAATATTAATTAAGGGTTCTAAAGTCATAGCTACGTAAATGATTGGCAAAATAAATAATTATTTTCCGTTGAAGAATTTAGAACCTACCTTTTTTTTTTTTTTCATTATTCTAACGGTTTTATTAGTATTCTTCAAATAATGATATTTATTTACAGAACAAATATGTACAAAACAAAAGCAATTAAAATTAAATACAACTAACTTAAAAACTAAACTTAAATCTAAAATATATTTAAAAATGGGCACCCCCGAGGCATGGTTCCAAAGACGCTGGCAGCGTTTCCTCGCTGTATCGCAATGCTGATGCGTTGAGCGAGGAAGCTGCCGGCTCTTCGGTCTCCGGTTGCATCAACCAGCCGCTTGGAGAGCTCTTTCATTAAGTTGGTGGCGCTGGGACCCCACGGACCTAAGGTCTCGACCCCGAATGGTAAGAAAAGGTATTCTGGGCCGAGACCTCCGTATTTTGTGCTTTTTAGTTTTTCGGCCGCTTCAGCTGCCGCTCCTGGTTTAGTGGAAGTACCGTGGAGGTGGGACGGTGCCAGTGTATCGACACAGGTTGCATCCCACACCAACACACGTCCCTGCTTCCACGGAATTAAAGACATTCCGTCTGGTCTCTTGCCATCATCTCGAACTATTCCTGACGGTTCTAAAACCGCAGGCACGTTGATGGTGGCAAGAGAGCGACGGATAATATCGTTTAGAGCGGCATGTCTGGAAAAGCGGCCGGCACTCTTCTGGCAAGAAAGCCCGTGGTGGCCCAGCGCATCAACATTGTTACCGCAGGTGCATTTGTGTGGTACGCAGACAGGCACTCCAAGCCGCAGACAGGTTGCAACCCTCAGTGTTTCGGGCTCTAAGAACGTGCCGGTGTTGGCTGAAGGGAAGGCCTGCAGCCAATAGCCAGCCTCCACAGAACCCGCTGCCAATATTCTGGCACGTTCCGAGCCCATGCTGCGACACAAAAGGGAATCAAATGTCAATTTAGAAAAAATGTCATCCCAGGCCCTTTGAGATTTAGAAACTATGCCCTTTTTTTAGATAGCTCTAGCGCAATGGTAAGAAGAACTTATCTAGAGATATATTAGGTATTGTCTATTGTCTTCTATGGATTAAGGAGACCATTCATATTTTTACATCATTATTTCATGTGCTTTCGAAATTCAGCAACATTTCATTATGCTACAATACAAATCCGTGATCTGCCTTCCCGAAAAATACAAATTAAAATTTTAAAGATTAAATGTTCAATATTCTTGACTTAATTCACTTTCGTGTAGAACCTACCAAAGATCCTAATTCCGTACTGCACTGCTCCATTGTACCGGGACAACTGATTTCTTTAAAATGTCACACCTTAGACTTGAGACCTTCGAGAGTGTTCTACTTAGATAACCGCACCGTGCCGACGAACATCTCATTTCCTTCATTTCCCATGTTTCTACAAGGTATGACAAGGCCATGCCAGTCTCGCGTAGCAACACAGTATATCTCACGATCAATGGTTACCATTTGCATATATTTTAATATCATTTTATTTGCAAATGTTAATACAGATAAACAGTAATGAAATGGACGGTTTAATATTAATAGATGCATTAGAATTGAATCTGAACGTGTTAATTTCCTAGCAATTCAATTCCACTGCCAACAACATTGGTTCAAACACAAAAACCAAAAACTCATGTTGTAATGATTTACAAATATGTGATTCTAGACTATGTAGGAACGGGGATTATAAATCTTTCTTATCTTTATAATCAAACATAACTTTACAATAAGGAACATAATATTGCTGCTTATCATAATCATAACTTTTGTATAAACCGAGTTAGTCTATCTAATATTTCATTATCATTAAGAAACTTTATTGCCATAGTACTTCAATTTGCGTGCCATATACATTGATGACATAATGATTTTTAACTATGGTTTTAATACCCTACTTTCACGCAGCAATATCAATAAAAGTAATTTCTTTGGAAATTGTGCAGGACTTCAGCGTGAATTTACAGTCTTAAGTTATTAGGAAATACTTTTATGTTGCTCGTTGTCACGTAAATTATAACGAGTAGGTATTAGAGGCTAACCTAGGTATTTAACAATAAAAAAAACTATTAACTTCTTAGGTTGTCGTGACTTTTAGACATTGAAATGAAACTATGTAAAGGTTGGGCGTGTACTAAAATGTTCATAGAGGTATACGCTGTATATATGTTGTGTGTTGCAGTGCTAAAAGAAACCTGACCGTAGCCGTGCTACTGTCGTCAGATTATAATTGGACCGCTAATCACCTCAGGGTCTCTTAATGATTATGGCGTTACTGTTTGTCACCAATACAATACAATAAGTACAAATAGGTACTAGCGGTACCTCAGTATAAGTTTCTTTAAATGGTACAAGTACTGGCTTTGATTACAACATTTTTTGTATCTCAACATTATTTGCATCTCAGTTTCAAGATCAGACTGAAAGAAGCCCTCTTTAATTGTTTTGATTCCCCAAAGAAATCCTTAAATGTCATTGACTATTTACATTGTCAGTTATTGACTAGTTATAATTATACGATAGGAATTATCTCGTAGAAATGATGATTAATCAAATGATAACTTTAATCATGGCAATAATTAGCGGGGCGGAATACAATGGCGCAATGAAGTGACGAGGCAACAGCTCGAAGCCTTGGGATTAAGAGAGATTATTTGAGCATTCAGATGATCTCAACGTCAGAGATATTTTTAAAAACAAAATTGTTGCATAAAGAGTTTTAAAGAGGCCATTATGTTCTACTTCATTGTTTAACTACACTGGTACAGTTTGGCAAATAGTCACATACCCACTCAATGAGCGACCACACAGTGCATGGTAATTCTCTGAAACGTTTTAACATTTCATAATTGGCACTTTTATACCTTGAAATAAATCGATATCTGATGAGGAAAAATGCATTGTAATACGTTGCAACAACAAAAACGGTTCTATAATTGAACGATTGTGCTGTAAATAATGCATCTCGTATCTACAATTAAGTGTCCTGTTGACCAACTAGTTTCCTTTTAAGCTTCGTCCAGCGCACCTACACGAGCGTCTGTGCATTTAAACCAACCACGAGAAAAAAAAACGATCTGATGTTAAAACCAGTGGTACTAAAATGTAATTGAAATATATTTTCTGTTTACTTGTCTCCGTTGTAAAAATAGTGTTGTAAAATACGTAGGTGCTGTGCCGATCCGTGCACTGCGTCATAGCGCCCTCCCGAGCCAACACAAGCACTTGTGCAAACTCCTCCATTTGTTATTCCTGTGTATTGAACGCTCAATGAGCATAATGCTTTACAATTGCTTGCTCTATTATAATGTCGCAAATGTATTAAATAAATGAGGCACATTTAAAATTTTAGGCTTTTGTCCTCGACGAGGCGAATAGGCATGGGTCTGGAATGTCAAAATCATCGACGTAATTTGCATGAGCTTCTTAAGGTTGCACTTGCAACTGGTATGTTGTGCAGTACTTATCAGCGATAACAATCTATGCCTCCTGGTAATTATCCGAAGCTCGCATTCCTTACTTAATTTGAAAAATTGGATTATTATTGCAGCATTATCGTAGCAAGCGGTCGATGTTGTGTAGTCTCGAAGAGCATCATTTGACCGATGAATGCGGAGTGACTCGCGAAACCTGTGGATACAACGGGACATTGTTGACGACAGGCAGGTGATTGCTGTTTGTATGAAGCCGCACTAATGAAACTCCTAATTGCGTGTTTCACATTGGCCTTGGGAAAATGACCTTTCGCGGCAAACCGTTCGAAGGACGTTGGCATTTAGAAAATATTTGTTCAGTTTGAACCTGAGTAACTTTTCTCAGGAACAGCGCGACTAGGCAAACAACATAAACTTTCATGTTAAGAAGCTTTGGCTGTCAAATAGCGTCTTTAAAGTGCTATAGTTTTTTACTTTGTAAATGCAATATGAATACTGTTTACTCAACATAAATAATTTTAAACAAAAAAAAACCGACTTCAATTAGCTTTATCCTGAAAGGAAACTTCTGTTTATGTACATATTTACTAAAG
>BHDV01035475.1:105196-136557 GCA_005406045.1 Adoxophyes honmai
TTGAGGGATTTGGAATTTTAGGGAGAGGAATAACATGGGCTAACTTCCACAACGTAGGAAAACAACCCGAAGAGAAGGAGTAATTGCATATTGTTCATGCCCAGCCTTAAAGTGTTACATGTCTACGACGTTTCTATCTATATCTTAACTATGTTTGAGTTGCGCATTTTAAATTGCGAAATTTGGCTAGATTAAGTCAAGGGCTTAAAGTTAACTTCCTTGCGGCTATATGTATTAAACCTCGCGGCAGAATCCATCTGATAAGAGTTAGTGGCGCTATTGGTTGAATATTATCTCCGTAAACTTATCAAACGGAAGTGTCCTTACATCACTGAGTCAGTGAATCACATTCAAGATCGCTGAACTGAAAACCTTGACTGAGCCCTTGCCTGTAATGACGTCAATATGGCGAATATTGGAAACGAGTCCAGGCTTCCGTTCCGTGACTAACCAAGAAAGGAAAATAATTCGCGATTTTCTAAGAAAGGTATTGACTGTAGACAGCGGAAACCAGTTTATGCAACATAAAATCATATTATTCTTTATAATGATGCTTTAAGTTGATGAAAATATGAAATGTGAAATGGTCCTTTAAAACATCCGGCTGAAATCTTACAAGCAAAATTCGTGTAGACTTGTAGAGCAAGAATAATATTCACTACAATGGTTTTGGTAACTTAAATTGTAAATGCATTCACTAACCGACCAACCAGTAAAATAAATCCACGGACACCCTACATTTTGACTTTGACTTTTATTCCGAACCAATCCGAGTCACCCGGCGATGCCTCGCCTTGATCTACGAAGTTAACCGGAATCAGTCTAACTTGTTCCGGAAGTGTGCGGCCTCGAAAGCGCCCGCGCAGCCCGAGCCCGGTCGACGCACAGCTACGTAATAATAACAATAAACTTGCAAATCGTTTGCATTGATCAAGGTGACCGAATAAATAAAAGTGTCTTATCAAAGAATACCTTATCAAAGGACCAGTATTTCCTGTAAGTTTTCTATTCAATTATGTAGTCGGAAGTAGAATAGGCAGAGTTATTTCTATCAAGAACAGTTCCTTTAGTTAATTAACTTGATTAAATGCCTACGCGATAAATCTTCTGAGTCAAGGGTTACATTTAACGTTTAATAACGACAACTTTGAGATAAGGCTAACAACTCTGCCTTATCAAAACCATTGCTAAGGAAAACCGTAGCTAGAGTACGGTTTACGGAAAGTCAGGTTTATCAAATACCTAACGACGTGCTTATGAACCAGCTATTTACCTTCCGCGATCCGCGAGTCATTCGCATGCGCAAACGCCTCGAGAACGAATTTCTCCCGCCGCGCACGCGCGAGAGAAAAGAAAGCTATACTAACGGTACTCTGCGTCAACATATAAAATTTATTCACCATGCCTGTGCCCGTGCCTTCCCATTTCGCACAGGGAATAGATACTTTACTTTTCTGTCATTCTAAAAAATTGGGTCAAACTACAATGTGCATACTCGAAACTTTAAATTGCTTTTAGCCAACCGCTCATGAATTTATCCATTATCATTATGCCAAAGCACTTGTATAAGCAAACAGGGTTAATGGAACGAAACAGAATGGGATTGATTGCGCCATATCGAGATGCCACTTTATGGGCTTTAAAATAATATTGATTCTCTCGACTACCGGACGACAACCGTTTGCGCAAGTACTTTGATAAAGGTTGCAGTGGAAATGAATGTCGCATAGTTAGAAACTCGTTAAATCTGTATCACGCTATAGCCATAGCAAAGCAGAACCGCTCGATGATAGACGCGCCCACCTGTTTGCTGTATTCACTGTTCATATTGTCTGATTGAATTGAATCGTTATATTACTTTCTCATCGCATCGTATTAGTGTTGTTTTAATTCATTCTCTCCGGGTTTTCCTGTCTGCAAGGCTCTTGGAAATTCCCACCTTCGAGGAATGTAAACCACATCCCATGTTGTAACTTTGTTTTAACTTTAATGGTTTGTACTGGAACAAGCACATGCCACCAGAAAAATTCGGTCATGTGGGAGTCGGACTCGCGCACGAAGGGTTCTGTACCTACCGTTGACTAGGTAAATGAAAGGTAAATCCCATCAAAAACATTCTGTAAAAAATCTACCCAAGTCTCGTTGAAGCTGCTTGTTTATCTCTAAAAAGTAATGAAATCTAAACATAGTTGTGCCAAGTCTAAGGTTCCTTACTGCGATTTCTTTATTATTATAGTTAATGTTGTGTGCCTTGGCCGTTGAACATTTTTTATACGTTAGTGGGTACAAGTCAATTTTGTTAACATGTAATGTTGCAACTACCTTGTTTGTTACGCGAGATAATAGCCCATACTGGTATGGGTAATTGGTATAAAGTGTTCAACGGCCAAGTCACACAACATTAACTATAATAATAAAGAAATCGCAGTAAGGAACCTTAGACTTGGCACAACTATGTTTAGATTTCATTACTTTTTAGAGATAAACAAGGAGCTTCAACGAGACTTGGGTAGATTTTTTACAGAATGTTTTTGATGGGATTTCACTTCTTTTTGTAGAAACGTGAGCATATTCATTAATTATGTTAGATTTACTTATTTTTGCAAATTATCTTTCTTTTCTTTTTTCCGGTTTTGATCTCGTACAGTAGGAACAGTTTTTCGTATTGCCCATTCGCGGTCCTTAAATTAGACGATGTATCTCTCTACGCTGGATTTATGCAATTACAGTCGATTTTTTTTATGTACCAGAGCAGCTCAGGGTCTTCATCAGATACTTCAGACCTCAGATTTTTGACATCAAATGAAGCGACCCACTAAGTTGAATATTTTTTGTAAAAGAAGTGTGTCGATCTCTATAGTAGTTTGGTTGGGCTCTAGTGTTTTCACCAGGTACTCCAGATCTTCGATTATCCTAGTTTTTACATTTTTCCCTTTATGTAGTCGTTAATCCCTAACCATGTACCAAATTTCAGCTCTCTGAGTTAACGGGAAGTACCAGTTCTATTTTGATGATCATGAGTGAGTGAGTGTCGAAAATGCGAAACTTTGCTTTCGCTTAACTTCGGAACTGAATTACCTACAGACTTGAAATTTTGGATTTTAAGTATGTAGTTATAGCTCACTAGATGACGAAAATTTGAGCGTCCTAGTATTATCCAGAGGTTCTCAAATAGGGGCCTGAAAATGCCGCGAAATGGTTCCAGTAAAGGATGGTACGGCAGTGCTTGCTTTGCGCTCGACTTGGTGGGGGCACTGCCGTGCCCCCCGATTGTGGTTTACGATTTATGCTGTATTAAAAAAAACTACTTACCTACTAGATCTTGTTCAAACCAATTTTTAGTGAAAGTTTGCATGGTTTGCACATCATATACATATATTTTTTTGTTTTATCATTCTCCTATTTTAAAAGTTAGAAATGGGACACACATTTTACCACCTTGGAAGTGTCTGTCGCGCCAATTATTGAGTTTAGAACAAATAATATCAGAAACCTCAATATACTCGTAATTTTTGAAGACCTATCCCTAATATTACCTATTACCAAGTTTCAACAGTATAGTACAGGTTCTTATAGTTTCGGAAAAAAGTGGCTTTAAAATACTAATGGACGGACAGACAAACAGACATGACGAATCTTGGCTACGGAACCTTAAAAATGGAGTTCCCCTACTTTGACCTAAATATACACTTCGAAGTAAGGCTAAGCAAGCACGTAAGTGACATGTAATGTCAAGGTGCTGACTTCGATTTCTGGGGCTAGCTATATTTTTCTGATTTACTTTGTGTTTTACTATAATATGGTAAAAATGTCAAAGTTAAAAATAAAAAGTTTTAGATTATTGCGGGAAAACAGAAATGTTCAAATCAACAAAATGTATGTTACTTATAGTTTTGTTATTGTAATTAGTTTCTTAATTTATAATGTCAGTCATCTCACCTCGTGCTCGTATTGCTATTGTGTCAAATGTGAATTCATTGAAATTCTTTAAAACCAAGAATGCAACCATTGTTTCGAAGTGCCACCGTGCATAACAAAAAGTTTTTGATAGGATTAATGATCGAACGTACGTAGATACTACCTGATGGTTTAATCACTAATTATAAGTGTACGTATAGTATTAATATTACTTTACCGTAGATCATAATGGTTACTTGACAGGACTCACTCTCCGTTTCGATATCGTAGGCGGCAAACTGCGCCATTCTGAAAGATGCCCACGGTCAAATCTGCTCAATGCTATTGATCGATCTTCTTTGTTTGTGTTAATCCGACTTATTTATTTTATAGGAAATGATAATTCCCACATTCTTTGTAGTATGACTTCAAGACCATTGCAGCAGCATTCCATTCGTTATCATTGTAACTTATGATGCTTGACTCCATCAAAATCGCGGGAAATCTACTATCGTCACTTAATTAACATGTCTCCGAGATTGTTGTAGAGTCCAATATCATCTACTTACCTACATTACCACATTGTACAAACGTATTAATTTGCACAATGACAGACAACAATTAATTTGCGACGTAGGCGGAACTAGGGGAGGGCCTCATCTCAGTTTCTTTGACGTCATTTAATTGCTTTCGTAACTCACCCCACTAATTCTTGAATTTTCGATTGTCTCTTCATTGCTTACCAGTCTGAGCTTGAGTGGAAGTATATCTCTAAAGGAAAAATGAAAGGTATTGTACAAATTGAATAGGCGCTCACTTCTGCATGATCTTCTAGTTGCGGAGTATAATCGTAACACTCGTAACTAGTCCGCGGCCGCGGGGCCGCACGCGCATGCCCGATCGTGGCTTATCGATGCACCATAAACGATACGTCTTCCTATTAAATTGATGGTAAAAATAGCCACCGCGATCGACTGGACTTTAATGTTCAATTTAATAGATAAATCTGCCCGAAGCGGCTCACGAAGTGCATCAGTTCTGTCTACTTTGTTTTTTATAGGTTACTTCCCATGATGCACGCAAGGAATTGCGAAAGATTTTCGATCGGCTATCTCATTTATTACAGTTTTATGGCTCGTCTCCCATTAATGAGTAATGATTTGTAGTGATTGCAACCGCTTGTAGTTCAAACTTTATGGTTTTGCCACATTAAAGCATGTTTATTGCCTGCAGTTCTTAGTGGTTGACATCATTTCTATGGCCTTGCTCTTGCTCTCGACAGCGTAGTACTTTAACTTTAAGGGCAAATGTATAAGTCACTAATTAGTACTTAAGCTCATTGTCATCGCGCGGATGGTGGGCTGGCGGTCCGAAGCTGCGGCGCTGAGGTCGCCAGTGAATGTTCCGACCTTCACATTGCCTGCCGCGGCCAAGATCCGCCGCGACGTAACGATGACATACACTTCTACAGATTTAGCCTCACCTACATACATACCGGCGCGCAGAGAAAGTGACCAGATCGTAGTAAGCAATTCTTGCACGAGTGTGCTACGCGCTCTAATACATGAGCAGCTACTGAGCTGCGAACTCACTATACATGTGTCATGTTTATCTCAAGTGACATTACCACCTGAGAAAATATTGTATTCGTATTTAATGCCGTTATCTAGTTGCCTTGTGATAGTGCCGATCCGTCTACGAAATTCACAGAAATGCTAGATAATGGTGGACTACGTTTATTTACTGTAAATAGTGATTTCAAATAATTTACTCGATTAGCACTTATCTCGCTGTTCCACGTTTAATCGGGCGTTACAACGACGCCTCGCAATCGGATGGGGTTTTAATGTCTTATTTATCTTTTGATTAGTACGTCCATGTTAAATTAACTTTACTACGGGTTTTAAGTTGTACTAACTAGACGACACCGCGACGTGTTGACTGTTTACTACAGAATTGCGTCGAGCATGTTTTAAGTATATCCGCTTGTTCCACTTACTACGAATCTCGGCATAATTCACTACCTCTACAATACCTACATGTCCTGCTTTGAATTAGTAATATCTGTACTGTCACGCCATTCTCGGTTTACCAGTCATGGTCATGCATGTGTATGGAACACAGTACTTATAATGAGAAATGTAGGTACCATTATTTTATTATAGACGGTCCTGATAGTGTTTAATATCGCCATTAAGTTATTAACTTCGATGGGACTGAACTATTTCGTGTTTTGCATTTATCCATACCAAATTATCGATATAAATAGGATAACTGAGATTGCGCTTTAGAATGTCAGTCAATTCATTATAGGTACAATGGTTTTCAACATGGGGGTCGTGAAAACTCTACAAAAGGGTCGCGAGGGGTTTTAAACTACATCACTGTAGTTCCAATTTTAGTAATCCTAAATCCAAGCACCAAAACAAGGGGGTCGAGATTTCTTTTTACTTGCTGAGGGGGTCGCACTATGAAAAAGGTTGAAAAACACTGATTTAACCGAAAAAATATTAATGGTATGAGTATCCATGTGTTGGGGTTCCAAAGACGAAGTAACCCTGGTACATAAACTACGTTGGTCGCCCTCTGTCATAGCCAGTTTTATTATATGTAGTTAAAGTACCATTATTATTCAATCTGTTGTTATTGGAAAGTTAAGTTTTTTTTTAAATAGTTAATTCCCTATTTTTAGTAAAAATCTTTTTTCTTTGTTTTTTTAATGTTACGTATAAACTCTCGTATAAAGAACTAATTAGTCTTCAAAATATTATAAAATAATGTTAATGGAACTGTATTAAGTGGTCCAATATAAACGCACGATTTTAACATTTTTAACACAACCGCACGAGCGACAATTAAAATGGTAACAGATTGCGCCCATAAAACTAATTTTATTTTTCTCGTAGTATTGTAAATTAACGTTTCACTTGGGTGTGAAATCTTGTCATCCGTTACAAATTTTGTGTTACCCAAGTTCCTTTACCATTGTACCTTGATTGTATCTATACTAGTTGTAGCAACAGTCACCAGTAGTAGTATTCTGTTCTTGCTTGAAATTTTATAAATGTTTTAGCTAAGTCAATGATAAACTGAAAGCAGATTAAAAATGTATTTCACTTATATCGCACCTTCGGTGGGACAAAGGCACAATTGTTAAAAAATCCAAAAAATAGTTAAGTATACACAAACGTAAAGGAATACTTGTGGAACATTTGTGTATACTTAACTGATTTTTTGGATTTTTCAACAATTGTGCCCTTGTCCCACCGAATTTGCGATATAGAGTTTGTTTTTATCCTAGGAAAATGTACCTAACGTTCTGACGGGAACAGGATGCGTACAAAGTTGCGCGCAATTGCTAGTTATTTATAATGGAATCAAGCACAATAATAAATAGTTAAACTACTATTAAACCACGGCTATTGCCGGCGCTTTAGCGTGGCAGTAATGTAAGTAGTACGGAAATTTTGGTCTATAAGTGTTAGTAAATCTCCGCCCTCCGATTTAGTGCTTTTCCGTGATTACCACCGGGCTGGTTCAGGCCGTGACTCACGTATTTACCTCTTGCTAGTTTACACAGCAGTTTGATGGCGAGCTTACATCATCTATCACCGAGACAATACTCGCACCAAAACTCTAATTATTACTATTGATGCCACATTAATCATGAAGACAAGGCTGTGTCGTGCATGTCATATTGTTCATGGTCTTTAAATCGAGGTTATGTCAAACTGTAAAAATACGAAAAATCAATTATTCCATAAATACGCGTGATGTCACATCACTAAGCTTTTGACTACCCGGACCATCTATTCGTTAAGTTGACGTAACTGATTAAAATCCGTGTTTGTCGTCGACTGTTTTGTTACCGCCACAATTTAGAAGTAGACACGCTGAATAAAGCGATTACTGGTTTGATTAAATTATAACTTTATAATCTCTGTAGGTACATGCATACGGTATTTCATATTGTATACTTGTGACATAAAACGTTACACAAAATATAGGCAGATCCGAATGTTATCGCTAGTGTTAATATAAAATCAATGTGTTGTTTAAGAAAGTAGCAGCATGACTCATACATAAACAGAATTGATTACTTCTAAATAAATAACCGATAACCATTTTAGTGGCAAGCGATAAGTCACGACTGATAGTGTTCGACGTAATTTGGTTTGCTGAACAGATATAGAATACAGAAATCCAATAAGCAAGCGGCGAGTGTTTGGGTCGATGACATAGGTAGACTAGGTACAGCATACAACCACGGTCTGGTCTAGACGCTCGCCCTTATTTGCGGGACGTCCCGCGGTGAGCCAAGCTCTTTAATTTGAAAGAGAGATTTTGCGGACAAAAATAGAATGGTATTGACTTCATCTATGCTATAAAAACTAATGAACGCGACACATTTATCTAGAAAAGCTCAGATTTATCAACGTTTGCCACTTGTCTTGAACTTAGCACAGAAAGTTATTAACAGGTGGCTCGAAATACAAATCCGTGCGTAAATGTTAATTACTTAAATTCATGATTCATGTGGCTCCCAATCGGGTGGCCAGAATACATCTCTTTGAGATCTTTCGACGTATTTATCTTGAGTGTCGCCAAGTGGTGTTTATAAACTGATGAAAACAGGCGAAGAGGGAATTAAAAAAATTGTATGGCATAGGTTCAATGTCTGCCTTGCATTCGGTGGGAATACTACCTCGCTGTCATACAAAATGTACAGTCCCCGGCATTTAACGTGGCAAGATTTTAAGAGCGGAAAAAGTGATGCGCGAACTTAGCCCACTACTTAAAATCTTCGGGGACTATATTTCCTGCCTCGCCTTCGGTTGAAAATCATCTTTATTTGTATCAAAAAATTTCGATGCATTGACGACAAAACTTACTTGATACCGTTTAATTTGTTGTAATCTTTAGAAGACGATTAAATAGCTGTCCTAATGACAAAGATGGAACTGATAGTTCCAAAGTTTATTCGGTCACGCTTTTGAAGTAATTGCTGGTTTATTGCATCAGTCGATCCGCTGACTTTTAGCCGGCCAGTCCGGGCTTATTACTCATCCATCGTCACGTCTAACTCTTGACACGCTTTCCAATATTTCTTCACACGCTTTGGACAGTATATGACACGTCAACATCATCATAAACTCATTTACACACCAAAGGTATTGTTTATTACACATTAGGTATGTCCCGTCCTAGATAAGTTCTTATAGCTGCTTCGCGCAGTTTGTTCATTTGGCCATTAATTTACCTACATATAGGCTCCTCGTTGTCAGTTTTCAAATAAATAACGATTTGGAGCGGATCCCGGCAACGAGATAGTTGAGTCCACAACAACTGCGACTCATATGCTCGTATGTCGGGGATTCCCATTACGTCACTCACCAGGGAGAGTCAGCAAAACACCAAGGCAAAGATAGAGGCGTTTAGCGTTATTATTATTGAAGTTGCCTCAAGAAGTCCCGTGTGGCATCGTGTTTAGAATAACACCTCACCAATTCTACCGTGACTAAGAAAATAGGAATATATTGGTATAATTTAGGCGACAGGCTAGCAACGTATCGCTATTGTACCTCTTAACTGGAAACTACAAAAACATGCTAGAAATGGCTACAGGACGTGAAATAGTCATGGTTTGTCTATGAAGCGTTTCGTATGCTCTGCCTACCCCATTTAGGAATACAGGCACGATGTACTTATGTATGTATGTAATTTAAGTTATGACGTCATTACGTGACATTTAAGGCAGGGACATTAGAAAGCAAGCAAAAGTGGGTTATCAGCTGTTAAATCACTTTCGTTGTGGAGCCAGCTGAATGGCGATCCATTTTGTCTGCGTGTGGCGTTAAGGTTCCGCGGACGCGTTTATCGCAAAGACCCTTCTGGGTCAATGTTGTTCCCACCGTTGTGTCGCCGTTACTCGTTTATACTTCGCGTGGCGCTCTACCTCATTCGTCGTAGTCTACTTGCTTTGTTATGACGAATACTTTTAAGGTATAATTATGTCTTACAATGAGAACAACTTGTTTGTGAATCTAATTCAAACTTGGAATAAAAGAGGTCATTGTTATTACACAAACGGATCGTATCTACATTATTTTTCTGTGCCCACTTTTTCGAATTGTAATCCTAACGGTTCCAAATTTTCATGATGATTTCGAATGTCGTGAAAGAAAGTTTTAGTTCGGCACGATCGGTTTTTCAGTGTACGGAATCCGCGTCCTGATAGAAGGCTTGATTCTCGGTCGAGTTTAATGCTCGTTACGTCACCTGTTGCTTTTACCATCGAGCGTTTGTTTACTAAAGAATGAAAGTTGAAGCTCCGAGTACACGGACCCTAATGGCTCCAAACCGATTAATGTCGTTAATCACAAACCATGAAATTATTATTTCGATTACACAATAGCCCTTTGTCGTGCGGTAGTTGGTAACCGCGTTACTCTACTAAAGACTTGATAAGTGAATGACATTCGCAGTGTGGCCGCTGATAAGAGAGCGTTGCGATTCAATGCACTGTGTGGGAGTTACGTCATCTCATCTCGCAGCTGCCAGAGAAAGGAGCCCGAAATGCACTTTATAAATCTAAATTTACTTTAATGTTGACACATTCCTTAGTAACATTGGGTAGGCCGTGTGGATTCGTGTTTAGAATTACACCTCTCCATTGTTTCCGCGACTAGGGAATAAGGTATATTTTAAGCGACAGACTAGCAACCTGTCCCTATTTTACCACTTGACGTGAAATGTACATATTATGCTAGAAGTGGCTACGTAACGTGACTATGTAGCGTTCCGTGTGCTCTGCCTACCCCATTTGGAAATAAAGGCGTGATGTATGTGTGTGTGTGTGTGTGTAAGTAGGAGTAAAGAAAGACACTAAATACTCGTACGATTTCCATAAAACGTGTTGATGTTGACCAAACATTTGACACGCGTTACACACGCCCTAGTGTCAATAATTTGTCACTGTTATAGGTACCTATGTGACGAAGATATAGCATGGTTTTTCCCTGTATACACGATCTTTGTAATGGACTAACGGCACAGGTTTGATGTACTTAGTTGTCCAACGGTGAAAGAAAGGATCATGGAGCCTATTCAATACAAACAATCAAATCTTTCCTCTTTATAATATTAGTATAGACGACACATTCAGCTTTATATAACTTTTTTAAGGCAGATAAGTCCATAAGAAAATAAAGATGATAAAAATTGATAAGCCTGAACCATAGAAACAGTCCATTCATAACTGAAACAAAAGCAGTGATATTACGCTCGTTGGCAACCATTAATCCTACCTTCAGTTGAGCGTTACTGCAGACGCGAGGAGCGTGTCGGACTCGCGTACCGAGTGTCCCGAACCACGTGATTTTTCGTTATAGTTATCTCAAACACGTGTACACAATAATTAAATCTACAAAACCGTATCAATCTTGTTTATTGTGTGTAAAATTTGATACTTGTAATTTTCATTCACGAACTTCGGAGCCAACCGGTTTTTTTTTTCAGATTTTGAAAAAAAAACAAAAAAACATTTAGAATGTACACTAAACAGTGACTTATTCCGTGCCTAAATTTGGTTCTCGTTTGATTGAATCAGCCCCTAGCGCTTTGCTGTGATACGGCAAAAGCCCTGGACTAAATAAGTTGCGAATGCGTCACATTCTACTCCCATTACAGCCTAAAAACAGGAAAAACATCTCGTTCAGAAGCCAACATTTATGAATTAATTTACCTTGTTCCGACGCCAGGAATTCTTTTTGCGGATTTCGTCACACTCGTACAACCTTTGAGAACATTTTCTCGTTTAATGTTCTCGGCAAAACAAAGTTATGTAATAATGGTGTAATGGATTAGACACACAAAAAACAGCAAATTTATGTTGTCGTGTTACAGTACCGGCACATACGAGCATAGGACTGGCTTCACGGTTCTAAAAGCTGCCGAAAGCTCATTATTATGCTTCTACTAGATTTAATAGACATCAATAGCAGTTGTATTATAGTCATGCATTTCGTAGATTCCAATTTCAATTTGTTTCGTTTAAGTGTTGCTACAATTTACATAGCTGTAATTGCTGTCGCAAATGGTAGGTACTGTGCCAGTCTGTTGCGCGTTTTGGCTTTATCGAACACATGTATGGCGCAATGCGATAAGGCTGGTGTTGCAAAGCTAGGTAACATAGCCTTTTCAGACCGTACATGTGTTTGCCTTTAGTACATAACACTTTGAGAAACATCGATAAATTACTTGTGAAATTAATTATACTTGATCGAAATTGACTGAAACGTGTACCCAATTGCGGGCAAAGTCCTCTAACTAATATTTTTCCCTTATCTGCTTTAGCTCGCAGGCGTAGGTCATCCGTAGCTTCTAAGTCACCTTGTATTTATTTGGTTTCAAACACCTGCGTACTTCACCGTATGTGGGTGTTAAATCTTAATGAGCTGAAGTTGTATAGATAGTCTAATAACTGGTTGCTCGTGTCCCCGAGGCTACACATTCTTACGGCTAAAAATTTGATGCAATAGAAAATAAATATACCTACAAAATAACGGCAACTTAGCAGATTTATAGTCACTGCAAAACGAAAAAGCATAAACTGACACTGACGGCAACTTAGCAGATTTATAGTCACTGCAAAACGAAAAAGCATAAACTGACACTGACTAACCTAGCGTTATCTATAACCCTACAATAGGGAAAAACTTGGGTGTTTGCAATAGTTTGTTAAGTTGACATATCTATACATATAATAAATCTGTAACAAGTCCGTGTCTGTACATTGAAGATATTTGAGAAAAACTGTTTCTAGGGCTATTTATTAGCGTAATAGAACCCAAAACAATAGTTTTTAGAATTATTGTCTGTTTGTCTGTTTGTCTGTTTGTCTGTTTGTTTGTGCGCGCTAATCTCTAAAACGGCTTAACGTAGAAGGTTGCGGTTTTCACTGATGTATAGGCATTTTTTCGGATTAACATATAGGGTATATTTTATTTAAATCGGTTCACAAATAAAAAAGTTACGTCCATTTTAAGAATTTATCAATTAGTGCTTGAAAGTATCGTTGTTGATTTATAAAAAACTTAGTGAAAGCATTGAAGTTTTGTAATTTATAGTCCTTTAAATGATAACATGGAACTTGCATAATTATAAAAAAAAAATTGATAACACACGAAAAAAAAGTCCAACATAAGAAGAGCTGGCAGTAATATCCTAAACCGTACAAAATAGGGTTCATTTTAAGTTGGACATTGCACAGGCGCGGCAAGCACTACTATAAAGCCCGCCGCGAGCTCCACCGCGGCCAACCTAAACAACTCAACCCCCTGAACATCTTGGAAGTTGACGTCCTACTGGAGGGCCGTCAACTACGGATCTATGCGGCCTACAGACCGGCGGCATCACCGGCCAACATCACGGCAGAACTTGGCGTGGCAGGGCCAACATCACGGCATGGCACCCATGCAAATCTTCCTGGCGGGTGATATCATCGTCAAACATCCAGCCTGGCACTCCATCAACACAGATACCGCCGGAAGGGCGATCCACAAAGCCACAGTCTTGGGACCCGAAGAACAGACCAATTACTGCGTTGCGAGCGGGTCGGAGCAAGTCATAGACTTCGCAATTAGCAAGAAAGTGACTGTAGAGATGGTACAGGAGGCACTCCCTGACTTGCCATCCGACAGCACACCAGTCCTACTAACGCTGAAGTCCACGGCAACCACAATAGAACGGTGGCCGGGAAGACGCATCAACTGGAAAGTGTTCTCAGCAGCTCTGAAGAAGAAATCCCAGACCTGACCGATCACATCCGCTGAGGATGTGGAAGAAGCCGCCAACACACTGACCGCCAACATCCAGAAGTCGCTTAGTCGAGCTACACACACTGTTCCGGAAACAGAGAGGAGATACTCACTCCCAACCCAGATCCAGGATCTCATACAGCGTACCCGCCAACTGAGGCGGCGGTGGCAGCTGACTAGATGCCCTTCCCTAAAGACCCTGGTAGTAAAGGCCAAAGAAGAACTGAAGTTGCATGTTACAGAGGCCTGGTAGAGCCACATCGCGCCGATAGACGGAGACGTCCTCTCCATCGACCGGCTGTAAAAAAGCTGAGCGCAACATCGACGCCAACGAGACCACTGCGAGATCGGGACGGCCAAATGTGATACAAAGCGGAAGACGAGGCGGAGATCTTCGCCGAGTGCCTCGAGAAGCAGTTGCAGCCGAACCCATGGGACGACGCCGAGTACACAGCAGCACTCAGCGAACACTTGGAGAGATACTTCACCCCACCCATCGAGACCCGCCATGACAACCCAGTTATCGTCTCGCCCAGCGAAGTGGAAAGGGAGCTAAAGAGATCTAACCCAAAGAAAACACCCAGCGTCGACACGATCCCGAACATGGCCCTCTGCGACATCTACCGCGATGCACCATCGTGGCGATGACTAGAATCTTAAACGGAGTCACGCACACCGGCCATTTCCCCACGACCTGGAAGCTCGGTCGGTTGATAATGAAACCGAAGCTCGGGAAGAATCTACAGAAACCGGAGAGTCATCGACCGATCGCGCTCCTCAGCACCTCCGCCAAGGTGTTCGAAAGGTTAATGCTAAAACATCTGCAACCACACATAGCACCGCGCCACGAACAGTTTGGCTTTCGTAGAGCGCGCTCCAGAACCCTGCAGCTAACAAGAGTGCTTCACTTCCTGGCCGAGCCGAGAAACAGGAAGGAGCAAGCAGCGGCTGTATTGCTGGATATTGAAAAGGCGTTCGACAGGGTATGGCATGAGTGGCTGCTATTCAAACTATCTGCGTTACCAGCTCCAAGAAGAATCGTCCGCGCTCTGGCCTCCTTCCTAAATGACAGAAGACACGTCGTGACGGTGGAAGATGCTACCTCAACGGAGCGCCGCATCCTAGCGGGCGTCCCACAGCGAAGCTGTCTGTCACCGGCCCTTTATGTTCTCTTCATCGACGACTCTCCGATGATCGGTGACGTCCAACTGGGATTTTTCACCGACGACGCAGCCTACTTCACTTCGTCGATGAATATCACCCACGCGACGAAAAAGTGAGCTGGTGCATCCCTAGGGGCCCCCGACGCCTGTTTAATCTAGCGGGCAGGAACCACCGGTGGGTTTTTAATGGGTATGCCTTCCTGTGAGGAGAGCCCTACATAACCGTCGCGTCGTCCCCAAGAAGTGGCGGTATGCGTAAAGCATTTTCCCACCGCCCAAAAAAAAGCCGCACCGACTGCACGACCAAGAGGTGTCGTGGACCAACTCGGCGAAAAAGCTGGGCGTAAGCAGTATGTCGAAGAGGTCCCTACCCTAGAAAACTCCACGCTTTAATTCTCGCCGGCTCCACGTGTAACATCGTGTACAGAGAAGCTTTATAACTAATTGTTATAATATCTTATACTCAAAGTTAACTTTTTCCTGTAAAACACCCAAAATATAACCAATGGTTTTGCACGTTCCGAGTTTCACAAAACGTATTGTGTATGTGTTTTGCGTTTCGTTTATTTTGCTCTGAATGAAGCGTTCAAGTTCACTTTCTTTTTCTTGATATTAATTCGTACAAATGAACAGACAGTATCTGAGAATCAGAGTTATTATTATTAGTAGCCAGAGTTAAATCGAAGTCCACGCGGACAGAGTCGCGGGCACAGCTAGTCTGTAATATAAAAAGGTTTTTATTGTCCATCACAGCATGCATGTCACAATAAGGTAATTAATAAGAATAAAACCTGGTCACGATTATGATTCCTGTCCCATGAGAAAGAACGGTGATTGCAACAGAGCAATCCGCGCAGTGACTAATAATTATTATTGCTTGATTGTTTATGTATCGCATAGCTGGCATCAAAGCAAACGTACATACTTGAAATTAAATTACACATAGAAACAACGGATCAAATGTACCGTGTAAATAGTTTTATTGCCCGTTGCTTACAAGTTTTCCGCTTCGTTGCATATTGATTTGTCAGTCTCTATTGCAATAAAACAATAGTAAAATCAAATGCTCCGACTGCATAACACATTTGTATTTATTAGTTCACTATGTCTATTTATAAGTTATCATTTTCTTTACATTATTCAGCATACGATTTGCCACGAATTTAGATAGAGAGAGAGAGAGAGAGAGAGAGAGAGAGAGTGAAAATTAAATAGCCATAGAAGGATTTTTACTTTCTGCATCCTATGTCATCTTTCTGCCTTTCATCTATCACCACTGTCTTATTATGACCAGCATGTTTGTCCAACTCCTTCGTAATCACTAATCAGCATCGCATTTACCTACGTACTCGTATTACTCATTCAAGCCAACATAGCCTTTAAAATTAAGGAAAATGATCAGTTATTGGATTAATGAACATCAAATCCACTCCGTCCGTCAAGCCGATGACAATCCTTCAGTCATATGTCAGTGTGCACCGTTGTCTAATTTATTTCTTTCTCCTTCCTCCAGATCAGTGGACCGATACGTGCGAGTGAAATGGAGCGACGTCCGAGTGGGCGACCTCGTCCACCTGTCCAACAACGAGGCTGTGCCGGCGGACATGGTGCTGCTGCACTCTTCCAACCCCATGGGCATTTGTTACTTAGATACCTGCAACCTGGATGGCGAAACTAATCTCAAACAGAGAATGGTCGCGCCGGGTTTTTTAGAAAAGGTAAAGATTTTTATGTGTAGAGTTGAAAAGTGTGGAAGTTTGGGCTCTTATCTTACTCAAACAAAAACCTTCTGCAATAAAGAACTTACTAAAATTTTTAGGTTGTTTGTCCAAGAACAGGACTTTGCCTAATTTATACAATTTTACACCTTGAACGCAATAGTTTCACTATGGTTCAGCTAAGCGTGGCGACAATTCTAATTTAAAGTCGAAAACCACAGCTTAATAATGAATCATATGATAGTTAAGTTGAAATAATAATACTAGTCTATGAAATGATGACCCCGCTGCTTGCATCAGGTCAGGGTTATCAAATCATTGAATTGTCAGTCGTTCTTGAAATTGTGTGAAATTTTTAGTTAATGCATGTAATAACAAGTCGTCGAATTATTTCTCACTTACATTCCTACATTAACAACCTCTGAATTTTCCTGAATTTCAATTATGGTAATGGATGGGAAAATGATTCAAATCTAGTTGCAGGAAGGTCAAGGCCTCATATGCTTTTCATGCATACATAATGTCCTAAAGACCGGGGCGTAATCACAGCGACCATTAATCATTTCCCTTTAAGTGCCGGGCTGGTACATTGTCTCTTTGCTACTGTGTATTTAGCGAATATTCACCTAAGTGTGTCACCGTCGTTCCAGTCCACCGAGCGTCCACATTTAACCTCATTGCGGGCTGACATTTACGTCGCTTTCATAACATTTTAGGCACTATAATGGTGGTTTTTCTCGATTTTGGCTCACTATTACACCCCGGTACCTAATACGCGAAGCGTGGGAACACTTTCTCCGATATTACCTGCACAATAAAATCGGAAATGAGACTGCTTCAAGTCGAGCGGGTTGCATCAACGTCAATTATGTTCTATTAAAGCTCCGGCCAATTAAAATAAGATTAACAACGAATGTCACGCACGATGAATGGTACCGGTTTATCACGCGGTGACACGTCACCATTAGCTTAACATCTAACAACAGTTAGCTTTAATGAGAAACGGATATGCATAAATAAAGCTATCCTGGCCGAGCTTCTGACTCATCTAAACTTTTTTCTAAGTAGTGTATTTTAAGAAAATTTGCCCTCTGAACCAATAAAGTTTCTATCACATGTGTCGCCAATAGTTGCGATTTTGTTTTAACGTATTTTGTTTCTTTATTCCAGCATTTAACTTTTAGTCCAGCCAAATTCAGAAGCTCAGTGGAAGTGGAGCGGCCTTCCACGAAGATCTACCGGTTCACTGGCACGATCTCACACCCTGACCAGGCGCGCGTGCCGCTCAACTCGGACCACCTGCTCCTCCGAGAGTGCACCATCAAAAACACCGACTTTGTGGAGGGGATCGTGGTGTACGCGGGCCACGAGACCAAAGCCATGCTCAACAACGGTGGCCCGCGCTACAAATGTTCGAAACTCGAAAGAAAAATGAACACTGATGTGATCTGGTGCGTTCTAGTCCTTCTTTTCCTGTGCTGCGCCGGCGCCGTCGGCTGCAAGACGTGGCTCGACCAATACAGCCTCCACGACATCCCGCTGTTCATCCCCAAAGCAGGCTCCCCCGCGTACGAAGGGTTACTCATTTTCTGGACGTACATCATCGTCCTGCAAGTCATGATACCCGTCTCGCTATACGTAACGATAGAGATGACGAAACTCCTGCAAGTGTACCACATACATCAAGACGTCGAGATGTATGACGCCCAGACTAACACGCGAACGCAATGCCGAGCGTTGAACATAACTGAAGAGCTGGGGCAGATCAACTACCTGTTCAGTGATAAGACGGGAACACTGACCGAGAATAAGATGGTGTTCAGGAGGTGTACCGTGGGTGGTGTGGATTACGACCACCCGCCGGGACCTCCCGCGGAACCGTCGGTGGAATTGCCACCTATCGTCACCCCCATCACTCAAGTATCTCCGAACCGAAGAATGCTCCAACATTTGTTAGATCCCAACGATACTCAACACACACAAAAGGTACATATTTTAAAAGCATTTCGTGACTGTTCATTCGTGCATACACAACGAACCATTGTTTTTGATCACATCCGAAACAGTAATATGCATTAGTTGCTCATCCAGTTACTATAATAGCGTTTGCATCTAGCCAACGCCCCAGCGTAGATAAATTGATACACTGGGATCAAACCTTTTGCAGCTTTTATTCACTGGTACTTCGTTGCATTGCAGGTGCGTGAGTTCTTGCTGATCCTGGCAGTGTGCAACACGGTGGTGGTGAGCCAGCCCCACGTAGACGCCATGCAGATGAGCGGCTCGAGCCCCGGCGACCGCGACGAGCCCGCGCGCTCTAACGGCACTCTTCGCTCCAACGACAAGTCAGTACCAGAACTGCTTATTGTGACGGTTTTTTCTTATCGCTCTTGTTGGCTCAACGTGATCAACAGCAACAGACATTATCGTGCACTAAAGTAATTACGTTTTTACCTCCTGTCAAAAAATCAACGTCTGATTTGCTGGTCTTGTCTGTGTTTCGAGTACTAGTAACAAAACTGACAACCAGGCCCGGCCCGCTGTTTGCCAACAACACGTTGATTCATCGCCCACGGGGGTCATATATGTCCACTAATCCAGTTTGCACAACAAAGTTAAGCCTTCTTAACTATTATTTTAAGCTCTGACGTTTCAAGCCTTCGCTATCTGAAGTACTTGTCATCCCCTTACCTCCAAAGGATTTGAAACATTGTAGACTAATGAATAGCAAAGAATAAACTGCTTTTGCTCTGCAAAGTTTCAACATCACAGACGAAATTGGGGATTGCTTGGCTAAGAGGTTTTGTGTGTTGTCTGTCTAACGCCTAAATTAATATAACATGGGTAACACATGGAAAGGAACAGCGAAGTTAGTCACGCACACATATCAGATCGTCAATGTGATCGCTTCTTTCGGTTTAGTCGTGCGCTTGTTTCGGACGTTTTGTATTAAGTCTGCCTGTAACAATCAGAGATGCCCAACCTAAAAAAACTGCGACATCATTAACCTTTTTCGACTTGGCCAGCTTTGAAACGTTCTGGGATTTTTGTGCCTTCCTCAATTCATCATAGAGTTTAATACTTGATTTTAGGACAAGACAAGGTTAACATAACAAAATAAGCTTTACTTGGAACATGGACCGAATTAGATCGGCTGTGCGGACAAAAGCGGATACAGTAATTAACTTGATATGGGCTGTCGTGGGATCGGCGATGCACGATGCATTGCGAGAAATGTAGCGGTGTGCTAATGCTCCCCGATTATGTATCATTCGAGCTTCGTGTTCGCGTGAGTGAGGTTAAAATTCTTGAATAACGATTTAGATAACGTGCGGAAGCTGGAGGAAATTGTCCGTGATTTATGATAAATTATACCGTTTTGTTATTTCATATTTATGTTGCTAACCTCTCTGGAAGCCCAACGGGTATTTGATACAATGTTGAGCAAAACGTACGGAAGATAATAATGTTTCAGATGGTTGTATAGATGTTAAAATGTATTTATGTGTGCGAGACTTTATCACGCTTGAATTTAATTACCTCCCGACGTGGAAAATGTGCTCAATCAATTGTGCGTATCAATCATAAATAAGAGTAAATTGCGAAAGCACAATTTGCGAGTAAATAAATTCTTACTGTTTGTATTTCTTTTTAAACATTCAAGCGAATACAGCCAGCTTAGGATGTTTTTATAAAATGTCAGTAGAATTAACATTAATTAATTTGAACAACATTAAATAACCATATTAGAAATCTTTGTACAGTTACTTATAACCGCGTTACACTAACCGATCACTCCCGTCCGTTTACTTATACTTGCATGGTTGCCAGCTGAATTACAAATGCATCTTTTTTACAAATCCGGCTTTGCTAACAACAGTTTGTAACTAGTTGAACGCCTATTATAACTAACCTTCACGTACCTATTGCATTTGAAAGTACGGATACTTAATAGAAAATTTCTATTGTTTATTTTATTACTGTCAAGAAGGATGATCAATAATACTGAAAGCTCTAATCAGACGTTTAAATGGCGTGTCACCTAATTGTACCTCTAAACTAAAAACTTAAAAATCATGCTAAAAGTGACCACGAAACGTGAAATAGTCATGGTTGTGTCTGTGAAGCGATTCGTGTGCTCTGCCTACCCTATTTGGATTTAGCGTGATGTATGTATGCAATTAGTATTTTATTTATTAGTATCATGTTTAAAATTTCGTGATTGCCTCGTTTAATCTAAAAAAAACGCTTTCTTTCGTCTGATACAAAACTAATAGGAAACTAAAATATCAGTGAAAACTTGTCCCAGATCGCAGCGAGGCGCGAAGGTGTCCAAAAAGCTGGCAGCATTGCCCCGCTGGGTGGCGATGCTGCGAGCTAGGTAAGAACTAGATACTTAGCGCTTTACTTACACAAAGCCTAACCATTGCTTTTTAAAACAAAAGTTAATTTTGTATTTTTATTTGCATCACTTCGGTAGCGGAAAAAACTAACAGTATATGTGTAGCCGGGTAGTGTGTCTGTTGTTTTCGCATCTCATATCGTGAAAATGCGAATGTGCAAATCCAAACTCTATAAGTATCGGCGAATTAAACATTAAAAATAAATGTGATTTTCTTATTTATTGTCGTATTTGCTTAAGCGATCCATTTCAATTAGCCGTTTGTGTTAAATACACAGGCGAAATAGACAATGAAGTAATCTTTAACTATACTTCCTAGTTTGCCTATACTTGTATTACTTATGTCGATAAGCTTCTCGACATTTTAACTCTAACAATCAAATGCTTAAATCATTTCTAGCCACTTAACATCTTAGAGACGTTTAACGCACTGTATAACACACCTCGTATTCATCATTACTTACTCTCACTAATTCCCTTAAAATCATCAGATTTAACCTGTGCTAGCTTGACGCGAGTCGATTAATAAAATATTAATATTCTGTGTTCTGAACACAGTGCTATGTGCTGAATGCAGTGCTTGTGTATCAAACAGGCTTCATTTTAAGTCATAATCACTCAAGCATTCAAATAGTTATTCGGTAGTCTGTCTTCGTAGGAATTAATTACACTATAACAAGCCAAGTTTTATTAGATGGCCTGCTATAGGCTATAAAATAGGCGCGACCATAGTGACATAAAAATGATATTGCACTCGATGGTCCGGTCATATACATGGCGTGGCTTTTATTGCCTTTGGACTGTTGAACGCGTAAAAACAAATTCTCTTTGCATAAGCGCATATGACGAAACATGAGTGCGAATAGGAGTCGTCCCTCACAGCGAAGCGAAGGCCTTCTCGTACAGCAACACGTGCGACACGTTTCGAGCGCAGGATAGACTATCTCTCACTTTCTGACACCTCTAGTTAGACAGTGACTCGCGCCATATCGTGCTAAGCCGGCTGTACTGCAGTCTTATCGGTTTCACAGACACATTCAGTTTTCAATCATGAATATCGTTCAGCATCCCACTGCCTTCTGTCTCCTTTTTCTCCAAAGTGAAGCCAATCGAGTTTGATTAGTAGGTAAAGTTATTGAAATGAGGTAGGTTTCGTAATATAGTTATGAATTGTTATAATGGCTTATGTCTATAAATTTAACATAATAACGACGGTAATGTTACAATTTTATAACAGTTTTTAGGTGACGCATCACGAGCCTTCATTCCGCACTTTATCACTATTCATCTTAAAAAAATGTACGCGCTTGTTTTAATACGCGCCGTCTAAACAGATGGTACAGGGCGCGTGTCGGAAGAAGTCGCATAGCAATTGGCGAAGTTAGTAACGCGCCGTGTAGGTATACGAGCAGTCTTGTGTTTGGATTTAGCCGAGCTGTATCTACACGGACGGCTCGCGTAGGATCGTACTACGCGCCGTTTAAACGGACCTTCAGTCGCCACAACGCAACGCCCTGTCCGCAGGTACGCGCGACTGACAGAGTCCCGGTCGACGACCCCGTCGCCGCCGCCGTCGACGACGTCGCCGCTGCGGTTCCGGCTCGGCCGGCTGCCGTTCGGCCGCGCCGACGACAGCGCCAGCGAGCCCAGCACGAGCGCCGACCAACAGGTGAATAATACCACAAAACACATAGGTTAGGTATAGGTGAATCTTCATTCTATTTTTAAAGATTAATTACTGGATCTGTGTAACTACTGGAAATCGTAACCAGTATCTTAAATGAAATGCCTTGAAAGGGTTTTCCACTAGCTTACTGCAGAAAGTCTACATGAGAATGTGAATTTATTACTATTAGAAGAACTTTTTCTACAGAGACGTCATCAACTGTCAAAGTTTCTACATCGCGGTAAAGAAATTTCGAAGATCGATTGCATAAATACAATTTCCAACTTTCTCTCTAAGGACTTCGATCCTATGCATAAGATCAGCCTTGAGAAAGATCTCTACTGGAGGCTTTCCCATAAACTGATGACACAGCCATTATGACAGATCATCGCTCCTGAAGACTTCTGCAACGATCGGTAGAACTAATGCTACTGTATCCGCCGGGTACTGGACGGCTTTCACCTTTTTCAATACATATATTACTACAACCATTGTGTGTTGGATATTTTTTCACAAATACCTAGTTGCTTGTTGCAAAGTTTGATAGAGGTTCGGGAAGTACATGAGTGTGGAGAGGCACTTACTTTGTCCAACTTTACCGCGGGCGACTTCCGTTTGTTCGAAGTGCGCATAAGTAGCGTAAATGAGCTTCTCGTGAAGTTGAACAAGTGTGTGTTGCACTTCAGACTGCGATCAACTATCTCGACTCGAGTATTTCCTCAAGAAACTTAGCGAATAATGCAGAAGTGGTTCAGGCGTTAAGCAGCAAATTGTGTAGAGACGGTGTAGGTTGTACAGTTTGTAGGTGAAAAGTGTCAGTGGCATAATTGGCTTTAAATTTTTCTATTTTTTTCTAGTTACTAAATCTTCGAAATTTTTTGTTCTTCATAATGTGAGTAACGAATTACCACTTCGATCTGACTATTTACGATATCCGAGAGTAGCCGAATGAGTAATTTATCCATATTGAACTTTATTTACAAACGCTTTGGGCACAATTTTGCTTGGTATGCATACACTTTAGTTCGGCTACTCGTCGCATTTAGCGCTGGGGTGCTAGACATCTGTCATGAGCAGAGATCGGAAAAATTTGCGACATTGTTTGCAATTATGTGGACATGACTCCAAAATTAATCAAAATGTTATTCAGTTAATTAATTTTTTACATACAAACATACATGCATATAATCACGTCTACGTTCTAAAATGGCGTAGGCAGAGCACACGAAACGTGAAATAGACATAACCTTGATTATAACTATTTCACGTTTCGCAGCCACTTCTAGCATCATTATTTTAATTTTGTACGTGACATATAATTTGATTCCTAGTCAATAAATACAAAATTTTGTGAAAATATTGGTTTATTAAAAAAAAATTGTCAGAATTTTTCGAAATCGTTATTTATTGATTATAAGAATATAAATATTTACGGAAACTATACCCATTTTAAATATGAACCTTTTGCTAATAATTATTTTTGTAATTAATCGTCGTCGTAACGTTTTTTTTTTTTAAGTTATTATAGTATATATACGTGCTTAAAAGCACTTTATAATTAAACTATTATCGCCAAAAATTCAAATGATATTTCAATGAATAATTAATTAACAGTTTGATTAATTTTGGAGTCATGTCCACATTATTGCAAACAATGTCGCAAAATTTTCCGATCTCTGGTCATGAGTCATCTGTCTGAGACTTCAATCAATAACTAATCACACCGCAAGTGTTCAGTGCGCGAAAAAATCTCTTTTATTATTGGTAGATCGAAATTTTCCGCGCCACAAAACTGATCTATTACGCAGGTACATCGTGGAGCATTATTTGTTTGGTAATACTGTAACTACGTTGCGTAGAATTTTAGATCACAAAGTTAACTGAGCACTACCCACTCATCGCCCTGCCTCGCCTAATACTGTTATCCGATTCAGAGTGGATGTGTATTTATTTTTATAACTTAAGATACTAAAATGACGTTGCCGGTTTGCATTGCATTGCCTCAAAACTCTTGTGTCGTGTGCAGGTGGCGCGCTTTGAAGCGGAGAGCCCGGACGAGTTGGCACTAGCCGAGGCGGCGCTGGCGTACGGCTACGAGCTGCGCTCGCGCGCGCCGCACGAGCTGCAGCTGGGCGTGCGCGGCGAGCCCACGCGCCTGCGCGTGCTGCGCGTGCAGCAGTTCGACTCCACGCGCAAGTGCATGTCCGTGGCGCTGCGCGGCCAGCAGGGACAGGTGCTTGCTCTATGCCCCGCCCTGCTTACCAAACACTCATTTCAATTAGCAACCTGTTCACTCTAGAGGACAGGCAGTCTAAAACGTGTACTAATCTTACTTCTTACGTGGCGTTTCGGACGCGTCTTGGCCTCCGTGTTTTCAAAGAACCCGCTTGGTTTAATAAGAAAGTGACGAGGAAATTCTTTTTGCAGGTAGTGGTGTACGTGAAGGGCGCGGACAGCACGGTGCTGAACGCGCTGGCGCCGGTGCGCGCCGGCTCGGCCGAGGCGGCGCTGGCCGAGCGGACCAAGGCGCTGCTCAGCGAGTACTCGCGCGCCGGCCTGCGCACGCTCGTCATGGCGCGCCGGACCATGCAGCCCGCGCTGTGGGAGGAGTGGCTGGCCGGCCACGCGCGCGCCGCGGAGATGGGCGAGGGTGAGCGCTTGTGGCCTGCACACCTACAGTACTCGCGCGCCGGCCTGCGCACGCTCGTCATGGCGCGCCGGACCATGCAACATCCATGTCGCCCGGCGGCCGATATCGGATCGCGCATCTTGTGTCGTTCGACATTCGCCGGACAGGCTTTGAGTGGTGAGAACGTGTGTCGTTCTGTGTTCTGAAAACACTGCTTTCTCGGGCGACACACGATTGGCTAATGTAAACGAGTCATATGACAATTTTAACAGACACAACTACGTGAATGTCAGAGGATTTGTCTCCGCTTCATGTATCCTAGTGAAAACGCGGCTTAATAGTAATTTCTCTCACAGGTAGAGAGAAGCGCCTCCGCGAGTCGCTAGCCCGGCTCGAGAGCGCGCTAACGCTAGTCGGGGCCACGGGAGTAGAGGACCGGTTACAAGAAGACGTCCCGCGCACCGTACGGGCGCTGCTCGACGCGGGTATTGTCGTGTGGGTGCTGACGGGCGACAAGCCCGAGACGGCCATCAACATCGCCTACTCGGCTGCGCTGTTCTCGCAGAGAGATCGGTTGTTGCATCTCATGTCGCGCGACAAGGTCAGTGCGAGTTAAACCCGATTTATTATGACGTGGTGTGAAATGACGATTGCAAATGTGAAACTTAAAGTAATGTGACCAGCTTACTGCAAACTGCTGAGTTTTGATTTCGATCTGTGCCGTAATTATGAATAAGATAATTAAATTACGTACCGTAATGAGTAATAAATATACTCATAACTAATAATCGCTTAAGTGTCTAAAATGCTCTTCTTTCAATAAAATTATGTCAGATTTGTTTTATGTTAAATTTGTCGAAAGGGTATCATTTTCGACAAATTTTACATAAAACGTGATGTTTAGACACAAAAATATCAACCGTCAACTGATGTTTTGCATCCAAAAAGTGATATCAAATCCTATTTCATAGCACTCAAATTGGTCAAAAATGATACCTAACATGTTTTAGCGACAAAAGTGTCAACAATCATATAACATCTTGAGTTCTTGAGTCAGGCTTTACCTCTGATAAGGCAGAAAGGTGTTGACGTTTGGAACCTTGCAGGAGCACGCGGAGTCCACGATCAAAAGCTACCTGGGCGCCTCGGGCGCAGAACTGGGCACCAGCGGGCGCGCGCTCGTGGTAGACGGGCGCACGCTCACGTACATCCTGGACCGGCGCTCCGGGCTCGTGGCGCCCTTCCTCGCGCTGGCGCGGCGCTGCTCCGCCGTGCTGTGCTGCCGCGCCACGCCGCTGCAGAAGGCTTACATAGTGAAGGTCAGTGCCCCCCATGGCGCCCGCTCCGTACATCCTGGACCGGCGCTCCGGGCTCGTGGCGCCCTTCCTCGCGCTGGCGCGGCGCTGCTCCGCCGTGCTGTGCTGCCGCGCCACGCCGCTGCAGAAGGCTTACATAGTGAAGGTCAGTGCCCCCCATGGCGCCCGCTCCGTACATCCTGGACTAGAAGAGTCACAAAAATGAGGCGTAATCTATCTCATACGCATTGTCATGCTTATTGTTTTGTCTCACTGCTGTTGCAGGCGGTGAAGGAAGAATTGGGCGTTACGACGCTGGCCATCGGCGACGGCGCCAACGACGTGTCCATGATCCAAACGGCCGACGTCGGTGTGGGTGCGTATACACAACACGTGTAGTCTTTTATCCGAGTGTGTGTACAGTTGTGGCCGCATCAGTATCAGGGGAGATCTAAATACTCTAGCGAGCCACACTTGCTTGTCCGTTCTGTTGGGATTTTTTCGTTAAACTTTGTTCAATAAGTGGTTAAAGTAACGAGTGTTTTTAGGCCTGTCAGGGCAGGAGGGCCGGCAAGCGGTAATGGCGGCGGACTTCGCGCTGCCGCGGTTCAAGTTCGTGGAGCGGCTGTTACTCGTACATGGGCACTGGTGCTACGACCGCCTCGCCAGGATGATACTCTACTTCTTCCTCAAGAACGCCGTGAGTATCATAGTAAATATACAGTACCAGAAATGTAAGTCACATCAATGTACCTGCGTAGGATGCATCTTTAGACAATCATAATGCAGTATTGCGCGGGAAAATCGCGGCTATACTGCGCGCGACGCCGACAACTCCGGCGCCCGCGATTTTGCCTGGCGAGATAAGCGAGATAGAAAGATTTCATCTGTTATTGCATATACTGCGTTATGCTTAAAGTTATATGGCTTTTATTAAATTGTATGACCAATTTGCGGAGCATCCGCATTTGCGGAGCATCCGCATTTGCGGATACGGATGGGAATATTCGCAACATCTCTGGTATTACAGGCTGGATGTTACGTGTGGATATTTGTCGGCAGACGTTCGTGTTCATGGTGTTCTGGTACCAGCTGTACTGCGGCTTCTCGTCCGCCGTGATGATCGACCAGCTGCACATGATGACGTACAACCTCGTCTTCACAGCCTTCCCGCCACTCGTCATCGGTAAGCCAGCATATGCAACTCCCAAAGGGTTCTGATGACCTGTTAAACTTAACACTTTTACAATCCGGTGCCAAATACACTCAGCGGCAATATTATCCACCTACGCTGTGTTTTTTAAAAATAATATAATATGAGCAGGATGGAACAATTATCTACCTAATAAGACTTGGTTTAACGTACCGAGAATCAAATTTAGTCTAGGTACAAGTCACTCTTTCCCGCTTTTTTAATATTATGAAATGCACTCACGAGTTAACTAAATCAGTCTCGTTTGGTTAAATGCACGCTCAGTTGAACATACCAGAAATTTGAATTTTATATGGGGGTGTGAACGTGTTAAAAGAAAATTGCTAAGAAAATCCAGTTCAAGCGCGAACTCACCCCCACTACTTAAAGTCTTGCCAAGTTAGACGCCAGAGACTGGAACACTGCTTCGCTTCCTCCCCCTAGGCGCTTATGACCGAGTGGCCCCCGCGGGACTTCTCTCGGAGCGGCCGGGACTCTACAGCGCGTCGCGTCGCGGACTCGCGTACCGGACTCACTCTTTCTGGGCCGTGCTCGCCGAGTCCGTCTACATCAGCGTGGTGATCTTCTTCACTGCCGCCTCGGCCTATTGGGACTCGACTGTCGACTTCTGGGCCTTCGGCGTCTGCAACATGACGTGCTGCCTCGTCATCATGCTGTCGTACGTCGCCATCGAGACGAGAAGCTGGGTGAGTTTTTTTTTTTTACGTTGGACGTTCTCTTTTTAGTGTTAGATAGCCGATAATAATGACAGTTACCTACAAAAATGTGTACTAAACTTATTGTATCATTAACTTTCGATAGTGGAGGCACATCACTATTTTAGAATTGCAAAAAACAGGCAACACCGGCAATTGCATTTATGTATGAGTTAAAAAAATGCTTTAAAGTAGTTGGAGATCAAGAGCAGTTTGAAGATCTCATATAAACGATGACTTCAGCTTTGTCCATTTCAAATTATCTAAACTTTCTCTTAATCCGTTAATGTCCTTATAAAAAATCAATATTCTTAACATTTGTATTGTGCGAAAGCCATGAAAATATTATGAGGTTAGCGTTGTGGTATTTACCTAATAATTTTGTGTCACTGGTAATTAATCACCCGTGGCTGACTGCCGGCGATGTCATCAGTCAACGTTAGTCAGTGAAACAATTCTGTGGCACACATTTTGAGATCGATTATTTTTTAATTGTGTCGATGTCGATGTTCAATCCTTACACAACACCACTTTCCAAAAACTTACATGTTTTTTTTTCATGACAGAGTGAGTTAGCACGTTTTGTGCAGTGTGTTTTATCTGAGTTTTCTATATCTGTGTTAATTGTTTAGAGATGTTATTTCGATGTTTTAAACGGATCAATGTTTACATGCAGCTTTTCTATTTTAAACTTGTAAGTGGGTAGTGTGTGGACTCAATAGGAATAAACAATCTATTTGTTGTGATGTCCTTCGCCTGTAAGCTTAGTACAGCAATACGTGCCAGACGACACGCGCGGGATAGACTACCTATAATTTTCTGACGTCTCGAGTTAAACAGTGACAGGTATAGTCTATCTCGCGCGCATCTCTAGTTGCGCCTTGCTGTCCCAAGCCGGCTGTCACTTTGCCGTAAACACCGTGTTTGTGTGGTTTATACCTTCACCAGGTTTCTGGCAGAACACAATGCTTATAGAATTGAGAAAAGCATCAACTATTATGAATACAATTGTCGTGTCATTTAATAAATAGTCATGATACAACGCGTCCGATTTCGGGACAAATCTTCATCTCAAAAACTGCACTTAGCGTCTTTAGCCCTTAGCAGACAGCGTATTTAAAACGCGATACACACGTTTCAGTTTCAGATTTTCAGGATCACCCTGTGTCCTTAGTATTACAAGGTTGCGTTCAAATCTCGTTTGAAGCGCTTATACGCGCGTTATCTGCACGTCGACTACTCGTTTCAAATACGCCGTTTGCTAGGGGTCTTATTGCGTTTTCTCGCGGCTTATGTTTATGATAGTGACAACCACGGAGACGCGATCTACTCTGGACTTCTGGCAGAGTGGGATCCTCTTCTTTGTGCTATGGCTTACAGAAGATGTGATAGATACATCCCATCCAATGTATCTTTACTGCCATGTTAATGTTACCCAACATGGTCTGGAGCCATTATGACTAAGGTCCGAAAATGTGATAAGTGGACCAATCAACTTTCTTGTGTTATTATTCTGTTCCGTAAATCAGGAGACAGCCGTCAGAAGTAATAGACCAATGACTAGTGATTGAACGTAATTGTCTAGCCGAATTGAAAACACAAAATGTAGATTCTGTTGATACTTCCTTGGTGGCTCATGAATTAAATTCCTTGGATCTTGCTTATGCGTAGCCTGCCTGATGAAGGTAGAGAAGTGAGGCGTCTTCGTGGATGATAATGTTAACGTCTTAAATAAATGCTCATTTGAAACGACTGAAAGGCTGAAAGTTTCGAGGTACGTGTGATCCTGACCGAACGTTTTTTGTTTTGTCATAATCATTAGACGCTAACTGTAAAGATCGGTCCGAGTGTATCATTTGATCACATATTTCTGACGTTAACTACTAAGCGTCTTCCTATTTAAGACTGAATTAGGAGCTGAACATTCGCGGAAAGGTCATCAGACGCAAAATCCTAATGCGACCTTTGCTTTAGACGGTGATCCACGCGGTGGCCCTGGTGGGCTCGCTGGGCGCGTTCTTCGTGATGACGCTGATCTACCAGTCCATCATCGTATCGTTCCTGCGGCTGCCGTCCACTTACCACGTGCTGCACCACGCGCTGGTAGACCCGATCTACTGGCTCGTGCTAGTGCTGGCCACCGTCGCTTCGCTCGCTCCCAGGCAAGTACCTTTAGCATTAGCCATGGAGCGGAACCCTTATGTGACGCTGGTACCAGTCCATCATCGTGTCGTTCCTGCGGCTGCCGTCCACCTACCACGTGCTGCACCACGCGCTGGTCGACCCGGTCTACTGGCTCGTGCTAGTGCTGGCTACTGTCGCCTCGCTCGCTCCCAGGCGAGTACCTTTAGCATTAGCCATGGAGCGGAACCCTTATGTGACGCTGGTACCAGTCCATCATCGTGTCGTTCCTGCGGCTGCCGTCCACCTACAACGTGCTGCACCACGCGCTGGTCGACCCGATCTACTGGCTCGTGCTAGTGCTGGCTACTGTCGCCTCGCTCGCTCCCATGCGAGTACACTACCTTTTGGCAAATGATAAAAAATGGAGCCCTTAGCTTAACTTAGCAAGAGCTGGACTACAAAGGTCGAAGATTATTGGCGGCCAATGATGACGTATCAGTGCAAAAATAATATAGCTAATGATTTTTAGCAACTAGGCATTTTTATTTTCATTGTTAGGGTGCATCCAGATCTGACGAATGTGCCACTCGCGCGCTGCCCTCGTTCATTTCAACTAGACATGCCGCAATTGCGCTGTGTAGAATGCGCGCACTTTGTGTGACTTTCGTGGGTTGCGCGTGAGAGGCGCAGCAGACGATCGTAGTAACTGCGTGCACTCAGCTCGCGGGCGGCTCGCGAGCC
>BHDV01035501.1:0-10005 GCA_005406045.1 Adoxophyes honmai
ATTATGGCTTGTTTTAGTCCCTTGTTGAACAATCTACTATTAAATTAGGGAATAGGTTAAAGTTCGACGGCGGTAAATGTTAAATTGTGCGAATAAGGCGGGTAGGGCAATGTAGGTATCAAATTCATATTTGTGAACTATCTAAATCGACTTCAGCGACATTTTTATCTACATTTTCAGTCAAAACCCCAAATTTTTACCTTTTGACCTTCGCGTAAACGTATGCATTAGGTAAGATAATAAGTAGCCCGAGTTTGTAGTGTCACCCTTATCCCAGAAAGCTGACGCCATGACTTTAACACAGACTTTACTTTTGCGCTTTTGTGACACAGGTCAATTTCATTTTTAACTTTTCAAAGTGTGCTATTTACTTATCAGCTAAATTCATCTTATACCGATTACATCAACAAAGTTTTAATAGAAGGATTTCAGAGGTGATGATTTAAGGGTAAATAAGTTTGGAAAGTTACTGAGCGCTCGAAACAAGCACTTACCTGTAACGGCCCTTAATAAGCTGGGGTATTTTGCTGTCGCCACACGACACGAGGTAAGTTAGTTACAGAAGCTCAATTTCCTTTCAAAATCAAAAGCACTGGTCCTAAAAAACTGAAACTTCTTCAAGGACTACGGTGTCACAGATAGACACACATACATAGTGTTCAAGCGTATTTAAAGTACCATCGGTTATAAAAATTTATCAGATAGATCAACTTTCGCTACGGAGGAAACAGTGGAGTACGCTTAGGTACAGTCAAGGAAATTGATACCTGTGCCACTTTGAACCTTTTCACAGTGAGTTTCATATTTCTTTGATTAGTAGAAAGTATGGTATGTCACAGTGACATTTCTTATGAAAAGGTACAAAGTGGCACAGTTATCAATTTCCTTGACTATACGCATGAATCATTTTTTCTAACCAATCTTTCTGCACCATTTCCTCCGTGTGCAGACGGAGCGTTAGTGAGATGTAAGTGGAGTGCACTGACCTATGAGACAGTCGAGGACGACCTTGAGGGCCGGCCGGTGCCGCAGCACGCGCTCCAGACGCATGCGCGGCCAGCACACGCACGTGCACACCTCTTCGGCCACCACCGACACCTGGAGCACCGGAAAACTGTTACACCCTGACCAGCATCACAACTGTCAAGTCGGCTGCTACCCTAGACAAGCTACCTCATATCAATGTCAACTTAATCTATCTTTATCTATAAAAATTAATTGCTGTTCGTTAGTCTTGCTAAAACTCGAGAACTGGTTTTGTCTTTAAATATTTAAAGTCGAGGGACGGTTTAAACGGTGAGAAAATTAGGAAACCTCACGAAAAAAAAATCTAAATCTTGCTAAAGCGGAACGAAGTTCGCCGGGGCAGCTGGATTATTTACAATTTTTGCGCTGTTGATCCAGTATTTACAGGCGAATTAAAGGGGTTGCTTGGAAAGTTTTCCGGGAGTTTTGAAAATTGGTAATATTATAGATTTTGACGTGCTCTTTCTGAATTTCAACTTTGCCACCTCGTATCTTTGCCGCTAACGCCGCCATATTGGAAAAATGGCGCATAAAAGCAGTTTTTTGACAATATCTCCTGTCTGGCTCATTTTACGATAAAACAGTATATTACAAAATAAAACTAGAGGCAATTGCCTACAATTCATGTCTTAGTGTTTATTTAATAAAGTCAATAGTTTTGGCGTACGAGCGCCGCAAAGTACACTTCGCAAATTGTGTTGGTAAGCGCATAACTCAACAACGCCTGGACCAATTTGGCCAATTCTTTTTTTTAAATGTTTGTCGAAGTTCAGGGAAAATTTATACGTTGAGAAAGTGTTAAAAATATCGAAAATATTGTTATCCTATACAAACTTTATCGACTCGAAAAAACAGTAAGCACCGTTGGATTTAAGACATCTTACGCGTTTTTGGTAAAATGGTCTCTACTTTAGCTCAAAAAAGACGCAAGCGCCGCAAAATTTCATACGCCTCACGCTTTTTTGCGAGCAAAATAGAAGTACCTATTTCGTTCATTATACGAGCACTGAAGTCGGTAAAGCGATGGTTTCTCATATATTGTTAATGAATTAGCCCTTAGATATTTATAACTCCATAAGATACGGCTGTCAAAACCTCTATTGAATGACAAAAGACAAGCTGAGTTTTTCGTTGAGTAGTGTTGGAGTACACTTTGTGGCGCTCGTACGCCAAAACTATTGACTTTATGAAATAAACACTTAGGCATAAATTGTAGAAAATTGCCTCTAGTTTTATTTTGTAATATACTGTTTTATCGTAAAATAAGTCAGACAGGAGATATTGTCAAAAAACTGATTTTACGCGCCATTTTTCCAATATGGCGGCGTTAGCGGCAAAGATACGAGGTGGCAAAGTAGAAATTCAGAAAGAGCACATTAAAATCTATAATATTACCAATTTTCAAAACTCCCGGAAATCTTTCCAGGCAAAACTACCCGATGACCACACTATGTTTAGTCATATTATTTATTGTTTATTGACATATTTAATCATTTAGGTATTTGTTTCGTATTACTGTCATGAATGTGATTGATGAGACTATGGACCACTGTTGTCTGAAATAAATGTTTTCTTTCTTTCTTTCTTAGTCACCAGTTACGAAATTTTCGGGATCTTTGTGATAAATCAAATACCTAAGCGGAAAGAATCGGACTTTTCAGATCCGGTCAGAATAGATAAGGTAGCGTATAGCCTAAGCGACCTTGCCATGCCAGTGGTGTGTAACACTCGATACAGTCCCTGGCATCTAACTTGGAAAGGTTTTAAGTAGCGAGGGTAAGTTCGCGCACCGCTTTTCCCATGCTTAGTGTTAGTCGCCTATACATACTCATTAAAAGAAAAAAAAACATTGATAAAGACATCAATGGGATGACCCAATATTCAATCTATCGACGGTTTGGCTTTTAAGAGACAGGAAAATGGTAGTTAATGTCCATACGTTAACTGAGCTACATTAGCTTATATCGTTTCCTATCTATATTAGGGCTAAACAGGAGATAGATTGAGGGTGTAAACAATGTGGACTGACAGGCACAAGTCTGCCTATAGAAAGCTACGCTATGTATCCATTGCTACTTAATAGAAAATGTCGGATTTCCGAATGCGATATAAAACGGTCGAATTGGAAAGTCCCATACTTGGATCCATTGGCAACAAGTTTGTATAAAAACTCGATATAGTCACACTAAAATACCGATTTCAGACACTGTTGCTAGACTTAGTTACAAAAGATATGACTCGCACTTCGAAATGTCACTCGTCGACTCGTCGTGCTTTCCCATTATTCTATAATTATATTTTGAGTACCTAGGTTACCCATACACAGTAAAATATCTAATTGATAAGAGAGTATTACTTAAAAAACATAGTTAAGGGCTTTAATTGAAACATAACGCAATTGATTTCTTTGTGTAACGATAGTTACCCATACATTTTGTATAGGTAATTTTCGTTACACAGAGAAAGCGATCGAGATTTTGTTTTTGTTAACCAATAATTTATAAAATTTTTTAATGACCCAACTTTGAGCATTGCCTGACGGCTAATAAAATTTCTCTTTATAAATTTGGCCAACCTTTTCAAACGTTATGCTTACTGATATAAATAACTATGTAAGTACTTTGGAAAATAGATGATGTACAATACAATTACAGCAACATTGAGCCGACGATCGCCGAAGCGTAAACGAGGTTTGCATGAACAACAAACGTATCTATCAAACTAAGGACACTAATTGGTTCGAGACCTTAACTCACCCGTAGACCCATCCCTCCCCAGGGCTCTATTTTAGCGTTATGAGCTTCACTTAAAGGTCGATCCAGAAGGCTTAAATAATTTAAGACCGACCCAGCAGATTTTATTACATTAAGCAATACTAAATTAACCCTGAATTTTCGCTACGATCCAATCTTAAAACCTACTTGCTTAAGTGCGCCTTTTGATATAATATTATGTGTAAACTTTTATGTGACACACAAATATAAACCCTTTTTCTAGAGACACTTACATTGTATTCAAATGTAATAAGTACTTATTCAGACTCGTTTGTCTTGTTATACATATACCGCCTTGTTTCCTTTAAAAAGGGAGAACTTATTTGTTACCCATTTGTAGATCCTTTTTTAATTACTAAGAATCGTTGAATACTATAATTTGTTGGCTTGGTATAGTACCACATAACCTAACAGGAACTTATGTTTCCAATTAATTCCATTGAACGTGGCAGATTTATCGCGCCATAAATATTTTGAACGGAACTCGGAAGCCTTGTGTTGTTCTAAATTCAATAGGTAGATACTAGATAGGTAGGTATATTGTGAATTCGCTGGACACTTAATAGTAGAGGCTAGAATATTTATTTACGTATGTATATTGTATTGTATAGTAAATATAAAACAGTTAACAGTAATCAACATGTTTAACGGTGTAAATAAAATACTTAGTTCATTCTCTGAGACATCATTCCATTAATTACTCTCTCGTTGTTTATTTTCTTAATTGATCATAGCACTCCGCGCGAGAATAAAAGCCTTGTTTATCTTTCCCCATCACGTATACTAAGTTGAATCTCCTTAATTAATTTCAGAATGTAAATACTGACCTACTCTTAATTTCAGTACCCACTTTAGCACACGAGATTTACCCTTCGTTCCTCTCCAAATTAATTAAGTCTATTCGGGAAACGAATTAGAGATCGGGCATTTTTCCCCTAAAAATATCAGCGGACAACGAATTTGAAATCAAAACGAATTACGTAAAAGGTATTTCGAGAAATTGGAGGTGGTCCAAGTACGCCTACCATTTGTCATAAGATGCGCCTTTTAATATAAATTTAGGAAGTTGGGACCGGAAATACTTTACATAAAAACATGAAGTCCGTAATGTCTCTGTTTGCGCAACCTTTGCTAAGTGTAATAACATGAGAGATTGAAGTTCGTGATCTTAAGTTACGATCAGTCTCAGCAAACAAAGGAATATGCTAAGTTTCTCTTTAATCTAATTAGGTAGTGTCTCAAATTAATTATAGAAATAGTTCATCGCGCTCTACTTTTACGAGTATTACGTATTTTGTTGAATTTGTTGATTTGGTTCTCGGTTAGGGGTTAATAATACGTACCTGGAAGACATCATCGGATTGCTCCCGATTGGCCTCCCACTCGGGCGAGTCTATGAACTGGTAAGGCTGTATGTAGTGCAGATGGGTTCCGTCGCAGCTAACACGCATCCTGCAATTAAAAGACGCCTTAGAACTCGCAGTCACCCATTTATATAAAACCTCTATTTACTATTTGATTGCCACTTTAAGGTGGGTTTTTTATGCCGCATTTTTATTAACAAAGTGCATCACCACCATAAGTAACTAACTTTTAGCGTAAAATCGGATTTATTTGTGTAGTACAACTTTTGAGAGTATATTTTTTACTTTTCAAGAAGTTTACTCCAGAACTTGGTTAACAGTGCGCAACATTTAAATTTTTAGACAAACCTACATATATAATTACACACGTCTCGCCTGTATTCCCAAATGGGGTAGGCAGAGCAAACGAAACGCTTCATAGACAAAACCATGACTATTTTACGTTTTGTGGCCTCTTCCTTGGATATTTTCTTGTAGGTTTTAAGTTGGCAGCTGTAATAGTGACAGGTTGCTCGCCTGTTGCCTAAAATATACCACAACTTATTTCCTTAGTCGCCTCTTACGACGTCCACGGAAGAAAAGGAGCAGTATTATTTTTAACCCGGCATCATACGAGTTACCTTACGTGTAATATCTTGCATCAAAATGGTATGTTCAGTTTTCAATGTATTAGAAAATTTAATAATAGATGCGGTGTGTTAGTCCAGCGGTTCCTAACCTTTTTCAGCCGCGGACCCCAAGGAAATCAAGCATAATGCCAAGGACCCCTTAGTGAAAAAACAAACTTTTTCGTAGATAAACATTTAGTTATTTAAAATAAGCGAAAAAACATTAATGAGAAGGTTGGTGCTGCTTTTTTGCAACTAAGTCAGAAACTGTTCCCGGCGCGCTTGCGTTGCTCAGTAAGCGTAATAATTACGAGATATTTGGCGTAGTTAATTTATTTATTTTTGTTAATGATCTAAGTAAGATAGATGCGTATGGGTCCGCGGACCCCCAAACATATGCTCGCGGACCCCCAGGGGTCCGCGGACCACAGGTTGGGAAACAATGTGTTAGTCGATTCCACGTTGATTATGATATGTATGAGTCATTGCTTTTTAACGGCTTTTAAGGGAATTGAACGTATAGGTTTAATGTAGCCGCAATTCTAATGTAATGGTGTGTACGTTACGTGGCAAGCCCCGATCTAGATAGGACTTTATAGGTGTTTGAGTAGTACACACAAGAAGGCTAATTAATTGCTTGCAGGTATCTACCGTACATAGGACATATTGAACTTAAACAAATTAATCTAGGCATGATACCAGTAAACCATGGTGAACTTGAAAACGAATACCGACTTTAGTAATTCCATAGTGGGTTGGGTTTTTCAAAGGTTTTCAAAATTTTCTTCACTCTGAAATTTTTCCGCTTCAAAGAAATATAGGCGAAATAGGTTGCAAATGTCTACTGAAAGTTACAAAACTCAATATCCAAATTCCGTGTGGTGTCGGTGTCGGGTTTAGAATAACACCTCTACATTTCTTCCGTTGATATCGTAAGAGGCGACTAAGGAATTACATTAAGGTATATTTTTTTAACAACCTGTCACTATCATAACTGCCAACTCAAAACCTAAAAAAGTATGCTAGAAGTGGCCCCGAAACATGAAATAGTTATGGTTTTTTGTCTATGTAGCGTTTCGTGCGCTCTACCTACCCCATTAGGGAATACAGGCGTGATGTATGTAATTTATGATAGGTAAATTGATTATTTTCTAATGTTTGCGTATTTTGTGCCTGACCTAATTTAAAATTGGCTGCACGCCACTCATCCAGTCTTGCGTAATCTGACTTACTTTCCCTTTAGTAGTATGGAGAGTCTTTCGTCCGCCGGTGTGACATCCTCCACGGCGTAGGCCTCCCCAGGGTCGATCCGCACCACGCGCGCCTCCCGCGTCAGCTCTTGGAAGTGCTTCTTGTTCACCTTCAGCGGCTTGAACAGCTTCAGGTATAACTCGGTCAGCTCTAAAGACAGCGCTGGTGGAAGAAACCTGAGGACAACGGGGAGAATGAAACGGGGTAGAGGGAATTGTGGTGATTAGGCCTGACTAACTTATAGCGTTTATGCGAACTATATAGTATTAAAAGAAGCTTTGTATTTATAACATCAAATCGTGTTTTCAGTTAATTCTGGATATAGTGCCTAAACGTCACTGCAAAAATCTTTCTGAATAGAAGATCAAGTTAAATGCTGAAAACTGGTGGATTATCCGGTTTTGAAAAATATATATTTGGGACTACTCCACTGTCACATAAGGCACTGCATCTCTGAGTTGGTAACTTATCTATAATTTGTCGGGCATTGCGGACGGCTGTGGGAGATGGTGATCGCTTGCTATTAGTTGACCCATTTGACCAGGTGGCTTCCTTAAGCCACATTTCCTCGTAAAGCTCTGAACGAACATTTGCTCAGAGTGAATATTTGCTGGTCTGCCAAATGTACGACCATTCGCTCTGCTCAAATGTTTTCATTCCTTCAAATGTCGGCATGGACATGTGTGCTCGCTCAGAACGCTAACAGAAACACTTTCATCTATTAGCAACTCGTATCCAGCAAAAAGTAGCAGTCCCGGTGGTAAAATTTTATCAGCATCTTAGGTAGCTGGAGGGGCTAACCGTATGCAGTGCCGGTTTTAACACTACCGGTGCCTTGGGCGACGAGATTTCTATGACGGCTTCAACTAAGAGCAATAGGCTACAAAGGGGTTCATGTGACGCTACTTTTACCCGGCTCTGCATAGTCGTCAGTCGTCGTCAGTCGCTCAACTGCGCCCTACCTTAATGCCGCTACTGACCGTATGATTAAGAAGACTGTGTGTATAGAGTTGACGAGCAGCAGCGCGAGGCTCCAGGCCAGCACGTCGGGCGCGCAGACCTCGGCGCCGGCCCACATGGCCATCAGCACGGCGCCCGTCGCCGCCAGCGCCCGCAGCACCAGGATGCTCTGCTTGAAGCTCTTCGGAGCGAGGAATGCGATCGCGAAACAAAGGTTGGCTGCCTGTTGGCAAAGGATCGTGATGTATTTTTTTATTATGTGGTTTAGTTAGTTAAAATTAAGAAAAAAATATATTCAAAGCATATTAAAAATTCAAGCTTCATTGCAGTCAGCTTTTGTTTTTTTTTAATTTAAATTTTTAAGTACTTAATTACTTAATAAGTCAAACACTTCAATGTTAGGTATTGACACTTTGAATTTCCACGAAAATAATCCAACTTGATGGTTACTTTTGTTTGTAGGTATTATTTATTTTTAATTCCAGTTATTGAAGTTTGCTCTTCACTTTATTGTTATGAATAGAAATAGAAAGTGTCAACTATTTCTGTATAATTATAAAGCACTTAAATTGATTACAAAATTATTCCCAAAGACTAAGTAGGTACAGTCGTCGGTCGAACCAATTAATTCCTAACCCACCGTAGAACGTTGTCGCAATGAACATAATAAATATTTCCTTTGTCGAGCAATGCAATGTCAGTGTGACGTTCACTGTAAATAGGTTCTAAGGTGGGTCATCGCAGTAGGTGTAAATGGAAGAGGAGATCAATTCAGTCATTTGTAGAGGAATGGTAACAAAAATGTGCACTCGTCCGTAGGAAATGCAACGCAAGCGACTGCTGAAAAAACAACTACCTATGTTTCACAGACAATGCCGAAAAATTCATCCGGCAAATGCAGTTGGTCAGGTCTGTATTTGCACAGGCAGCGCGTATAAATCGCGCCGCGCCGGCCGACGACGGAGAGCCCGCGCCGGACGGCATATTGGGAATAAGCAACTTCGATTTAGTAAATTAGTTTCGACGAGGACCTATACTCCGTTTTTTTGGGTTGAGAAATTTAACGGTCACAATTTGAAATTATCTCTGGAATTCATTAGTAAAACTGGAAATTATTTATGCAAATACACTTAACATTGTTTGTTATAATGTTCTTAAATCAAACATCATCATAATTTGCGCCGATATCTTGGGATTACTCAAAAATGTGTAAGGATTTGACAGTTAAATTTCTCAACCTAAAAAAAACGGAGTATAAATGGGAGTTGATTTTCTCTTACAAAAAGCTATCATTTAAAGTAGATCTTTGTAATAAAGGCGAAGATTTTAACTTTATCGATGCAATTTGGAGCCAACGCTGAGCGATGATAGACCAAAACGGCACGCGTTCCCGCCTCGCTGCCTCACAACACGGGATATTGTAATAAATTTCGGACGCAATATACATAGGTACACACCTTTCTATAATAGGATTCTGATTACGAAATAGGTAGCGGGGATGTGTGTGAAGTTTGCGGGCGGATATTTAAGATTACTATCGATATTGGTACTACGTTACGATAAGAGCAAGTTAATCGTTTTAGGGCTTAGCTTAGCTCTAACACTGCCGAGGTTGTGTATTTATAGTTTATGCATTAAACAACCAACTGCTATAATCACGTCGCCGCCCATCTAGATAAAGCAATTTCCAACGAACACATTTTAATATGTATAACACATCGGCATCCTGAACGGTTGCCAACTAAACTGTAACATAGGTAAGTTTTATACAAAATTTGATTTATTTTCCAATTGCTGCCACTTTTTATTTCTGGTTTCGGTTAAAAACAAGACTCATTTTAACCATCGCGATCCTCACCTGAAACAAGTCCTGCTGCGCGTTGGTCCACTTGGCGCAGAACCAGTGGTTGTCCGGGTCGTCGGTGGAGTTGCCGTTGAGCTGGTCGTAGTCGGAGTCGAAGGTGAGGTTGAACCGCGACACGTTGTACGCCAGCGAGGCGTTGGAGCCGAGCGCGTCCAGCC
>BHDV01035501.1:10592-24849 GCA_005406045.1 Adoxophyes honmai
TTTAGACTGTGTATTTCAATAAAAAGACATGTCAAGATTGTTTACCATCTTTTAAGTACCTATCGGTCTATAGTATAGAAGTGGCCACGAAACGTGAAATAGTCGTCGTTTTTTCTATGTAGCGTTTTGTGTGCTCTGCCTACCCCTATTGGGAATACAGGCGTGATGTTATGTGTATGTATGTAAAAAAAATCAATACAACTAGGATCACAGAAATTAAAAGGCACGGAACAATAGGCCGCCTTATCGCTACTAAGCCATCTCTCCCAAGTAACAAATAAGTAAGTAAGTAAGCAACAAAGAGTGATGTAAAAGAACAAAGTTCTTAACTACTTATTTAACTTGATAATTGTTGGTTTGTTTAGAAGAGCTAGGGCAAAGGCCGATAAGACACATTTTAAATTAATACCTAATTTGAACTCGTAGATACTTAAATGAAATTCTGTTTTTCTCTCTCTAGGTAATTCCATAAATACATTGATTCGTTGGATAAGATTGAATTTATTATTTTTGCAGTGAATTTTCAAAACTATTCTCAAACTTGTTACAATGCTCTGAAGTTTTATAAGTTAGGTACCCCTAGGCACCTATCTACAGAACTATGGAATCTTGGTTAGAACTTTCCACACACACGCCTCCAAGCTTAGGATCGCCCAAATAATTTGGAATACACTCCGTTCTGGTTTGATATTAAACATGCACTGTATGATATACACATTACGTGTATGTTACGTTGAACGAATAGGAACAATGGCACACAGTGAGGGTCGCGGCTAGCGGGCGGCCAGCACTCACAAGCAGTAAATATTACGACAGCTATTCATTTTATGACTCTTAATGATTCGCCGTTTTACTGTCTCTACCTACCACAAAAATTTACCAACATGAACAATCTGTTACAAAATGGTTACACAGACTGCTAGCTATAAAAGTACAGAAACCTAAAACTTAGTAGGTATTCGAAAATCTATGCAGGTTACGTAGCAAATTCCCGAAATGTCGTGAGAAGTTTTCGTGTTCTAACCTAAATTATACATGTTATAATCACCTGAATAATTGTTTCGAACAGCGGTTGAGCCCTAACCAGTAATGACAAAAAATGTTCGATTCGACAAAGGCCTTGAACCGAGTTATGGCCATTAACCTCCGCCGAAAACTTCAACATTCGATCAGTATAAGTACTGTAATAGCATTTTCCGTTGTACCTACAAGAATCCATCTAAGTAAGTACATTCGACTAGTTCCAGTGAGCAATACAAGATAGCAACCGTATTGTTCATTTTTTCTGTAATCAATAGAGGGACAGGTGAATGTTTGTTTCGTGTCAGTTTATGAAGCCATCTGCCTGTCTGACAGATGGGCAGCATTTGTTTTACGAAGCCACACGCTAGTATACGTAACTGTACGTCTTCTAGGGGAGCGACTGAACGCTTCTCTGTGACGTTCCTTTTACCTTAACAATAGGTGTCGTTTTGGTGCGAGAGCCAGCCGCCCGCGTGTTCCCGCTTTACGTAGCTGCTTCTCACGCCGCGCACGCCTCCCCCTGATATTACTTTTCTTCGCTTAGAACTTTTCTTGGGATCTTCAATAAAGTCTTCATCTTGTTCATGCATACACGTACATAAAGTAGAATAACAAACTTTATTAATTTATAATAGATTTAGGTGGCTTACTTTGCGCGTACGATTTTTCTACGCCGTGGAACTTAATGTTACGGTCTTGAATGAGAGTTTATAAGTAAACAAAAGTCAATGGTTTGTAACTACAGAAAACTGTCTAAGGAAAACATTAATTTTATTAAAGCAACGTGCCCGCCCGATGCGTTAACTTTCGTAAAAAGAAAATCTTTTACGTCGACTGTTAAGAAAACGGTATTTTTTTGTCTTAACCCCAAAAAACGTAATCGGTAAAGTTTGGTTTGAACAATAAAATGCAACACATGTAATTGTTACAGATGGGCGAGTGTAAAACTTGGTCAACGAGGTCACGGCGTGCCACAGCAACGTTTGAGGAAAGAGGCCGCGTCGTAATCCCTTAAGACAGCTACTCCGCACAATCCGCAGGACTAGTGCGGCTTTGCTCGATGCAATTAACAGATCGGCCATGTTAGATTAACATTGCTCATGCCAGACGTTAAGGCGTGATATACCCCGCTAATTATTCCACGTTCTAGTCTTAGAAGGCTTTGAGGCACTTCGTCACATATACTATATCTACAGATAGTATATATGTGTACATAGAACTTGATAAGCTGGTAAGACCTATATAGGTATGTATCACGTGAGGAGCTTGATGGCAAACTTCCGTGTAAAAAGATTGTTTCGTAATTACATAAATCCACACTTAATGTAGAGACATTTTTCGTTGCAATACAGTTGACCTTTGTAAATTACACGTCCATGAAAAATACCTGTCGAGAATAAGTTACTTGTGCACCGAAGGTTCCGTATCTAACATTCATTGACTTATGTTGTGACGGCAAGTTTTGCGGAAAAGTCGTATCACTGTCCAAGTAAGTGAGGTAATTAAAAAGCATTTTTATTCTTTGATTGAAAGAACCGTGAAGACAAGAAATTTATCCCATAAAGATTCTGTTATTTTCTTCACGGAATGATAACCTAAAAACTAACAAATTGGCACAGAAACGGTACATAATGCTGATTTAATGTCTCTAAGAAACAGCGCACAGCGCTCCAGACAGAAAAGTTTACAGCGCCGAAATAGCTTCTTGCCGGAATGTTCTGAAATAGCCATATAATTTAAATGAGGGACAATAAATAGTGCATGTATGAGGCACAGCGGCGGGGCGTGTAATCCGCGTCGTTTCCGCCCACGTTAAGTCACGGCGGCGCCGCTGCAGCGCTCGGCGCTGGGGTTATCGGCGGAGAGTCTGACACAATCCAAAATGTCAACACTTTCGTGGTTGTTATGGCGTGGTTTTTGCGGCGAAGTTCACGTTCGTCGAATAAAAACGGGTTTTATTAACGGTTTCGTCAGAACGACAAGCGTCACGGTATTATTTTTGTGTTTATAAACAGGGTTGAATCAAATAAATAAAATTAAGTATTTATCTTACTCAGATAATGCTGGAAAATGTGATGCACCAACTCAATTGTTTTAGTTAGTCTTATTAAATTTGTGGTGGCCACTTCCCTTACATTGAGGTCGCGATTTCATTTTACCTTTTAAGTACCTAGTATGAACATAATTAAATGTAAGGTTAATTTAACAATTTGTACTAATGCATTATGTTGTGCAGCATTAACTGAGTGAGAAATACTGATTCTGCATCATTAATTTAATTTAGCCTGAAAAACTTACTGATTTGCACACTATACCTTGGGAATTACAACCCAAGCCTTTTCTCTCTTAGGAGCCTGTGGCGTATTTTATCGTCATTCCCAACAATGGGATGTATCCGGATTTTTCGTAGTACGTTCCTAGTTTACAATCATTAGTAAGAAATCTTTAAATCGTTTCCTTGGCTTGAAATTCTGAACTAATGCCGGATGAAAATACTCGCTTAGCTTGTTAAGTTTGCCGGTACCTACTTCTTCGTAATATCGTGAGTAGTTACTTTCCGCACTTGTAGTTCTCATAAGTTAAATTTACAGTTAAATACTGACATTTAATTATGATTATTATTTTTATTATGTTAGTAGGGTTCCTAGCATGTTGGTGCCGACTGCTATCGCTTGCATCGTGCATTTGCATCAAATTGCATTACCCGGCCCGCCACAGCTCATTATGCGCGGTTTGACGACCGCCCGCGCCGTATAACACTGCCGTTTTATTAACGACTTCGTTATCAAGCACGTAGATTTTATTAAAATTGGGTAGCGGGTGAATTGGTTCGTTTGTTTTAGGTGGTCACGTTTTCATGTAGGTGTGAAGGCGCCGTTCAATGATATCATTTTGGGGGTTCTTGCTTGCTCGGGGATAGACGGAACGGCGTGCATCAAATGGGAATTTTAGCACGGAGATTGCTTCATACCCGGAATAGGAAAATGCTCTTGATGTTTTTGACACATTTTTTGTATCATTTACACATTATGGAAACTAAAAAATGTTAATTTCAATAAAACGATTAATTTTATTTTTAAAAATCACTCGTAGCACGGATCGAATGACATCAACTGATTTTCGTTTGTTTTTCATGTTTAGTCGTCCACGCTTCGAGCTGAGATGTTTTCAAAAAAAATTTAGGTACACAGTTAAGGGCTTTAATAAAAACAAAAAATTGATTCATTTGTGTAACGACAAAAAATTACCCATACATTTTGTATAGGTAATTTTCGTTACACAAATGAAGCGATCGTGATTTTGTTTTTATTAACCCTTAATTTATGTACAATATTTTTGAAATTCACTTAGCTACCTCTTTACAATAGGCCAGTAATAAACTATACAACCAGCTTAGAGAAATTAAATACGTAATCGTTCCTCTTTTCGTTTGAATGGGAGAGAAAAGGTGTCGCAAAATAGTGTTCATACAATTATTTCTCCCGTTTTCCATTGAATATTTGGAACGTTCTTTTTCATTTTTATATCGTTGGAGTGGAAAAGCTCATGAGCCTGAGTAGAAATAACGTACAAAAATGCAGGAAATATTACAACTGTAGTGGCAAACATATTGAGAAGCGCAAAAAATCAAAACGGAGTCCTTTTAGGATAATTTTGTTTTCAGTACGCTTCTCTGTCCACCAATTTTAAGTAAATCAATTAAAATATAAGGTTATTTAATTGCTATCTTCCTTGCTTGCTGGATCATTTAAACTACGATACATTTCAAGCAGATTGGCTGGAGCGTGTTTTAGACAGCCTGTCGCCTAATAAGTAGTGGAACAATTTCACATCTGGAATTTAGAAAACTAATATGACGCAAGCGAAGGACAGCGGCACAAGACAAGGAAAAAAGATCGAATAAATTTTTTGTTTCAAGTCATGTGTGTATCTTGTCAAAGATTTTTTATTTCTTACTTTTAAAATTAAGATTTAAAAGGGTCCTTCTCAAAAAAGTGGCAACGCAACCTGTCAGTAGGTTTCTCTTAAAACTTTTTTTTTGTCATGCACTAATCTTGTAATTAAAAAGTGTATTTAAATTAAAAGACATCTTTTACATAGTGGCCAAATGTTTTAACATAAAAATAATGTAAATTAATAGGTTAAAAAAATAATTAATACTACGTTTTGTCGTTCACTTGTCGTGTCCCAACGCGAGGGACTTATGTTTGGAGCTAAAAAACTCGTATATGTTTCCAATTTATTTTTATTTGTGTTCTATATTTCACTGACCTATATGATCAAGATTTAATATTATTATTTCGAATAAAAGAATTGTACCTACATAGCTAATTATTTGCAATTAAAGTTTGTCCACGGTAGTTTTTGTCGCTCACCTGTCACGACATAAACGCTATTCCTGTGCGAATTCTATTACGCCTAATCCATCTCACCCAGCATGAGACGAAAGCTGCAACTGTCTGCTAACGCTGGTGGAAGTAGCAAGTCAGCGATGTGTCGGTGAAAAAAAATACAAACAATACATTCACGCGATCTGGAGTTTGTAACGGGTAAGTTGTCTTTATTCTGTCTTTCATATTTTGTTTTCTGTATGAGCTAATTATCTGATAATAGCCTAAAATATGTAAAAGACGGTTTACTTTCATGTGTGTAAATGCGAAATTTATCAAACAAACTTTTCGCTTAAGATTATTACTGTAACTGTCATTTTGTCCATAACGTGTACGTCGTTCACCTGTCTAAAATGGAGAAATACTAGCAAAAAAGAGAGAAAAGGAGAAACGAAGGTTAAGAAAATTAAAGATAATCTGGAATTGTATGCTGAATATAGGAAAAAAGTAAAGTACAAAAAGATTTTTGTAATATAAATACTATGAACCAACCCAACCCATCCTAAGAACAAAATTTTTTTGTTACATTGCTACGGGTGTTTTTTTTCATAAGTTACGTAAAACGCATCAAATAAAGCACTTAATGTCAGTTTAAAATTGTTTTGATTTGCTCATCAATCATCTGCTTCCTCTTGTCGTTCACCTGTTATGAAATTTGCTTAGGTTTACGTATGATTGTCGTTAACCTGCGACCATTGTCGATAACCTGACTATGAATTGTCGTTCACCTGTACATCAAAAACTTTGAGGACCTATATCTTCTAAACTAAAGGAAATATTTTGTTCCCTCTAAGTTATTTCGGTTATTTGATTATATTTTTAGCTATTGTCTAAATAAAATTTAAAGAAAAACACACTTTTTAAAAAAATGCAAAATTAATTCATCGTTGCCACTTTTTTGAGAAAGACTCAAAAATGAGTTTCTTGTGACGATGATGGTTAGCTATCAATACATACATTCATACAATCGCGCCTGTATTCCCAAATGGGGTAGACAGAGCAAAAATGGCATGTAACATAGACAAAACCATGACCATTACTCGCTTCGCAGCCACTTTTAGTTTTTTTTTTAAAACAGAGGTTGCTAGCCAATTTTCTAGAATATATTTCGACAAATAGAAGAAATGTAGAGGTGTTATTCTATCTCGAAACCACACAGTAGAAGTAAAACTACATAGTAAAAAAGTGCTTATTTAGGTTAGTAAATATGTAAAACAAAAATATTTTAGTGTACTTACCTACAAAAAAATAGGTACAAAAATGTTATGAACAAGTTGTTTAAACACAAAGGTGGACTAGCTTCTTTTATAACCAACTTAAGAGAGATAGCGAGGAAGCTTCATTAGGATCACTAACTTTAATTAAATTTTACAAAGTGCCCTAATAATAGTGGATTGGATGTAATAGAAAGTTGTTATTATACTCAACAGCGAAAATTTTGCCCCTCATTTGTTGTAATAGGCGATTTTCAAATTCTTTATAGAAACCAGGACCAATTATTTTGTCAAATATTTTGTTTGACCAATTCGATACCAACTTATTTTATAAATACGAAGTGGTACTTACAATAAAATTGGATTTAGGTGCGCGCTCGGACTGCGCTACGGCGTTACGGAATGGCTACGAGCTACGGCCCGCGAGCTACGACCGCGTAGCAGGTGAAACCCGTTGATAAAATCTCTACGTAGGTAAGTTGCCTGACCGAGTTTCTAATTATGCTATTGAAATTCCAATACACTTATAATATAAATAAAATGTGTGCATGCAGGTTTTATGTGTAAGTACTCAGTATAAATAACACGTGTAATATACGCGAAAAGGTGGATTTGAAATTGTTTCTTTTTTTTACGGTAAACTAATGAGAAATGACATTACGATTTCACGGTCAGGTAGCTTATGAGATGCTACGTAGGTATAAATATTACATCTGCACCGATCGGTCGGTACCGATCAAATCGGTATTTGCACAGGTTTGTCTGTGCCGGAAACTTGTTTCTTTATGTGAGCACCCTTAAGCTATGGTAGACAAAATGTACCAAGCTACACAAAAAGCAGAGTGCATCGAAACGAGTTCCATTAACAAAGTTACAAAGAAACTACCCAAGCAGTCAATTTGTTTGAAGAGTTGGCCGTTGCAAGTTTATCGCGTGAAGTTAGCGCGATATCCCTTGACACAGTCCGTTGAGATGTTCCGGCTTCCGGTAAGAAACCACCACCACGGCGCACTATTTAGAAATTACAATGTACTTTAGTAAGGGTACGATTAGAACTAATTGAGTCATTAGATGTTACTAATACACTTAAGTTAAGTACCTATCAGATGTTATTAAGTGTCACTATTATACTTACGAACTTAATACCCAACAATATGATAGAAGTGGCCATGGGTACAATTAGAACTGAGTCATTAGATGTTACTAATACACTTAAGTTAAGTATTAGATGTTATTAGGTGTCACTATTAAACCTACCAACTTAATACCTAACAATATGCTAGAAGTGGCCATGGGTACAACTAGAACTGAGTCATTAGATGTTACTAATACACTGAAGTTAAGTATTAGATGTTATTAGGTGTCACTATTAAACCTACCAACTTAATACCTAACAATATGCTAGAAGTGGCCATGACGCGTGAAATAGTTATGATTTTGTCTATGTATCGTTTCATCTGCTTTGCTGGCCCCATTTGTAGGCGTGATGATGTCTGTATGTTTGAAACAATGAAAGAGGTCTAAAAAAATTCTATCTTCCTTCCTACTTGAGTTACCTGGAACTTCCTAAAATAGGCCAATACTGGAACAAATTCACTCGAGCCTGACGTAATACTGCTAGCCGGCTTAAAACAAAAGCCATAAACTACGCCACTGAATCCCACTGGAAAGTCTTATTGAAACGAAATTGTTGTTGGTCGAGTGCCTGGAGCCTACACATCAGAATTTATGTCTGTCCGAATTTATTCCTGGTCGGCGTGCCCCGGATGTATAAAAGATTCCTCGTGGATGTCTACTAGCACCGTCTAATAGATTCAGTGCCTACTGAATACGTGAAGATTGCGATTTATCTTAAGCAAATTATCATAATAACGACTCCCAAACTAGTACTGATGCTGCCAAATCAGATTAGCTGATTTAAGGAAAATGTTATACGCCGCTTGTTTGAGGAAGTTTCATATCTTGGTGGCAGATCGTGGATGTCAAATCACTATACGATTTAGATCTAAATCTAATTTGTGGGACACAACAGGAACAACGATATCTCTCGTTTTCCCAACACGTTTCTCTGACTGACAAAGTTTGGTGATAATGTTAATTAAACAGTGGAACTTTCTATCACCAAAATTTGAATCGAAATGGAGTTCTCTTATATGATAGAAGTTCTACTTCCGGAGTGACTTAAATCTTAATTATAAAAGTTAAAGCAAAATTAAGAGCGCCTTCCCTCCCCTAGGGAAAAATATGAATTCCATAGGTATCTATGCGCTGTGCATTCATTAACTGTTCCAATTAAAGAATCTGTTTGATCTTCAAATACACGATCATACAATTTACGAAGAGACTCGTTTTAATGCGTCTGTAAATTCAAACTCGAAAAGTCGATCGATGTCTTCAAGAATCTAATGCATTGCGATAGTCGTGTACAGAAAAGCATAAACAAGCATTTCGCGAAAATGCAATAACATTTCTTAATATTAGTCATGGAGTTCGTATTTATGGTATCTACAGCAATATTTAACGGACAAGCAATAGCAGTGGTAAGGCGGTGCAGAGTCGGATATTGGCTCGGCTGCAGGCTTTTGGCATCGGCCGGCGACGCTCTGGCGCGCCGCGCCTCCGCCGACCCTCAACTATCGTCTTACACATCAAACAAAACGACTCAAACCACTCCAACTCAACAATATGGTGACACATATTGGACGCACTGTAGCGAGTCTATAATAATAGCGTCTCGAGTTGGGTTTCCTGAAGATTTGTAGGTGCGTGAAGATGTTGTTTGTTATGGGAGGGTGAATTATCGACGAGTGAGTGTTGATCTTAATTGTTTACGTGCCTCTTTATAATCAAGGTGATGTTTTGAAATGTAGTAATCAAAAGTTTATTGTTTGTGATTCGTTAAAAATAGTAACGAAATGAAAATTTATATGTATGAGTAGATACGTGCTGTGATTAGTGGTAGAAGGAGCAAACGGACGTGATTTTAAATGAACTCCTCTATAATGCAGCGATCAATCTTTTATTCAATTAAGATAAATATTAAGAGCAAATCTTCGTTTTGGCTATAATGTAATCTGGGAGTCGTCCCGCGGAGTTGATGGATCGGGCTATAGACACGTGCTCATAGCCGAGATTGATGGCGGCCGGCTTAACCCGGCGTCGGCTCCGCGTCCCGTGTTGCGTGACGGCACGACTCATTGCCCTTGTGCGATACGTTTTGGATTTTTATTGACCTGCACGCCCCGATTTCCCTCAGCCGTCGATACGATTCAATGTTCGATGTAACCAAACCAACATGCTTCGCTATTATTGAATTCTACGTTGTCTCTCGCATGTTTATTTCTCTACACGTGCTTTTATGACATCCTTGAATACATTTCCTAAGCATAAAAAAACCCTTATCGCGTTCGTTTCGACTCCCAAAATTTGAACAAAGGTTACAATTTGACACAGTTTAAAGTATGCGTGCGAACTTACCATCAGCCGGTGATTACGGGAATTGAAGTCCAGTTTTGTGGTAATAAGAACATTTATAATTTTACGCAGACATTTTAGTGTCGCTTATCATGAGCTCACAGTGAACGTGGAAAACTTTCAGGCGCGAGGCTTGCAGGGTATCAACAATGGGTTATTATAACACAGGTTTTTGACGTGAAAGTAAAATGATGCGAATCGTAACATGTGAATCAATCCAATGTTTGTTTTGTTCTTAATTTTGTTTAAATTTTCGGGTGAAATTGGGATTTGCAAATAATCACACACGTGAAATACGACGTCACGTCTGCTGCCGCCGTAGCCTCTGCGGTGTAATAATTAGCGATGGTATCAGCGAGGTTCCTTATCGACCTGAGATCACGGCGTCCTGCGGCCGAGGTGCGAGATGCGAGCTCACCTGAGCTGAGCTCTCCGCCCACTTGTGGCGGCGGGGGGTCGGTCGCGGCGGTCACGGGACGTCCGCATGTCTCGAGGCATGCCGTAGCATCATAAGGCAGCACAGCACGAGAGCGCGCGGCATGCGAGTGGCATAGTACGCGGAGCCCGGCGAGGGGCTGAACGGTGAGCGCGGCCCTACTGACTGCTCTCCGCGAGCCGCCGCCGCACCCGTCTCGCCCAGGGTTGCCAACTGCGCACCCCTTTCGGGGGAACCTGCCGTCTGACGTTCAGAAACTCTCGATTGTAGCCGTACCCGTGCTATACTTAGGAACGTGTATCTAAGAACTATGTAAATTGTTAAAAGTACAACGCATGATAAACGAGACGAAGTGTGGGGTCCCAGATTGATTATAGAATGGGTTAATTAACATGTTTCGGTTGAACTGACTCGAATTTGGACTCACAGACGAACTAACGCACTATTTAAAATACTTGTAAATTATCAATCACACACTTTGATTAATTGTACTCTAGCAAGTAATTGTACCATACTAAACTTAGTATATCTTGCATCATCACTTTTTTCCTCATCGAATGTAAAAAGGCAGCCTGTTGTCTTCCTAAGTATTACGTTCTGTAGTTTTTGTAGTTCTATTTGTTGTTCAATAAAGTATAACTTCACATCATGTGTTTCAGTTTTTCGTGGAGTTATTGAAGAGGATAGCTTTATTATATATTTACGATATTGCATCCTAGTTTATAACAAATCCAAAATAACATCGCAAGGTTCATTAAGTTCCGTAAAAGCCGCGGATGTGTAGCGGTGGCAACCCTACCCGGCCGAGTCCGCACGCACGCGCGCCCCGCGGCCCCGCGCCGCGCCCCGCGCCAACCCTTACTCCCATCTCGCTACTACCTACTTAGATATTATCAATAAAATTATTGTACGACATAAACTCAGCCGATACCCACCTGTCAAACATTTATCGACCCTGAACTGCCCCCGCCAAAGTCACTTTCGCGAAGTTTCACGGTCATTCAAAACAGTAAACACATTAAGTAATTGCTACTCGCGTATTCCATTTTTAACTTCGGCACATGTTTTCGAAGTTTAGAGTTGTTTAAATCTTTTAGAATGCAGTGAAGGAAGTGTCGGTTTCGGTTCGAGTCGAAGCCAATTTATGTGGGTGACCGGCGGTATTGACATGGCGTAAGTTTGGCGGCGCGGGTCCAGGATTATTTCGGCACGAGGCGGCCCACATAAATCATGGGACGAGGAGCTTCCAACCCAATTTAGTTTAGAATTTTTCGTTTGTTTTAGGAATTTGTTTAGTGGACTTATTTAAATAGTGGATACAGTCCGAAATATTACCGTTGTTATACATTTCATTTTTTTTATCAATCTACTGTTATTTATAACTACGCGGGACTTAATCATGCTGTAGTATTATTTTAACCACCTCGACGTTTCGGGTGCGTTATGAATGACGGCCGCGGCCGTGGTCACGGGTATAGGTACCTCAGGTGCATAATGACAGCCCGACGTCAACCTCGCCGACGAATTTGGCTAGTTACGTTACAGTATAAGCGGTACCAGCCAGGCAAACCTGTACGTCTAGTGTGTTCAATTCGATGGTGCAGTCGTTAACGAATTCGTTTGCGAGTTGTCGCGGAATGTATGGAGACTTGTCGATCGTGGCAGTTGTGCAAACGTTCCGCTGGCGGCGCTGTCTCGGTTTCCATACAATTTTGCGATAACTCTCAAACGAATTCGTTAACAACTGCACCATCGAATCTAACACACTAGACGTACCGTACAATAAATATGAAGAAAAAGACAGGTTAGACCACGTAGGATTTGATTAAGTAAAGTGCATGAGGGAAATCAGTGCTCATAATACAGCTCATACTCGTATCTACTTAATGCCAGATTTCGTTTATGAAAATCTACTCAAACCAAGCAACTATTAATTACATTTTCTATTCAAGCCACCGTCAAGTATTCCTGAAATTTTAATTAACACTGCCGCTGAGTGGTTTGAAAATAGTTTGAGTTAACACTCCAGGATTCGGCGAGGGTGGGCGTCGGCGTCACGACATCGTCTTTTCTAGGAATTTACTTAAACTTGTTATCATCCCCTTGGAACAACGCAGTGGAAACTTTTCGATATCATCTAAGAAATACATAATCACGAACATATTTGTAAAATTTCGCGCAATTTAAGTTTCTTTTCTTTTTGTAAAGTGCATATATCACGCCTTTGTTCTCAAATGGGGTAGGTAGAGACAACGGAATGGGACATAGACAAAACCATGACTAGGTATTTCATGCTTCACAGTCACGTCTAGCATAATTTTAGGTTTGAAAAGTTTGAAAACAGATGGAAGAGGTATAATAGTGACTTGTTCGTAGCCTGTCGCCTAAACCATACATAAACCTTTTTCCGTTTTTGTTATTCATACCCGACACCACAGGAAATTAAATTTGAGTAAAGTTTATCAGGTTAGATTTGTTTGATTTACATTTTAACCACTGACAAATGCAGTAGGTATCTACACTAGACTCTTTACCTAAATCTTCATTCATTTCGACCTACACATACTTAATCTACTTTAAATTCGTTTTCCTGCGTGGTGTCCAGTTTAGAATAACCTCTCTATAAATATCCGTGAATATCTTAAGGGGTGACTAAGGAACTAAGTTATCACTATTGCTATATAAACCTATCACTATTGTTCCACTTAACTTAAAGTCTAGAAAATATGTTAGAGTTATTTTTTTCTACGTATTTAGCGTCTCGTGTGCCGATCCCATTTGGGAATACAGGGGTGATGTATGTACGTGTAAGCAACAAAATATCTGAATAGACCCGCGCCTACTGGGTGCTTAAAATTATTGTTTATTCATGGATGGTAAAGCTAGAGTTGTGTGACCCGGCGATTGAATGTATAACTGCGTGGCGATTAGCGGCTGGCAGCGGGCCAGTGCCGAAGCTCAGGACCTTACTTGCAGCCTCTGCGTCTCCACTACACAGATTTCATCTTATGTTTTATTTCTTCTGGTTGATACTAGATCTGCGTTTTTATCGCTTTCTTTCGCTTGTTTAATGATGCACCACGGACGCGTAGGTATCGTCAATTCATTTACGCATAAGTAGTAGTCGGTTTTATTCGCAGATTTTCTCATTACTACTTACTTCTTACTTACTATTTACCTACTTCTGGGTTCACGTGGGTGCTACAGAACAAGCCCTCTCGTACAGACATTTCTTTCGTGGATTCCTGTGCGGTGTCGGGTTAGAATAACACCTTTCTACATTTTTTGTGGAGGGCAATAGAAGCGAATTAGAAAATAGGTTTAGGTATGCTTCAGCCGACTGGCTGCAATCTTTCACTATTTTGTGTTAAAAAAAAATAGGTAAGTTGCTATGCCAACTGTAATGTCATTGTGTTTTTGTGTCTAAAGAAAATACATTTAGCAAAGCGATTCCGGAGTATTATTTTACTAACGGTTATGGGCCCAGGAGGAATATAACATGGATAAAGAAATAAGCGGGTTACTACAAAAGTTCAGTGCAACTAATTATTTACAGTGGAAGTTTCAACTGAAATGTGCTTTGAAAGCAAAAGGCCTTGTGGCCTTTATAGAGGGCGAGCCCTCGGGTGCTGCAGAGGCAGCGGCGGGGGCGGCGACGGGCGGCGCGGGCGAGCGCGCCGACGCGGCGCAGCGCGAGCGCGAGCAGCGCGACGCCGCCG
>BHDV01035541.1:0-15405 GCA_005406045.1 Adoxophyes honmai
GTATACTTTGGGTCTACAGTAAATTGATTATAGCTAACATTCACGAATAGTGTTTGTCAATTTACAGACTAGATTTATCGTAATCTTAAAATTGACATCAACAGACCCATCAGTTAAATCGTGCCTTAGGACTGTCACTGTCATTGTGACAGATTGATTTTAATTGTTAAAAGTATTAGTTGACAAAAAGTTTCCAATGAATATTTACCACGTCTAACAGGGTCTGGTCATCAAACACCATGTTAAGGAAAAGGAAAAGGCTGAAAAGGAAAGACAAACGCAGACACACGAAGTAAGATGATGATAATAACTACAGTCTTTCACAAAATAACATCGAAGAGAATCTTCGAAATTGCACAAAGCCATCCCTTAGACAAACGTTAATGGAATGAAATGAAGAACAATAAGAAATCTGATATAAGTGGTCAGAACGAATGTTATTTCAATGGCACTGGACCCGGATCTATCTGTGAAGTGGGGCCCTCTGTTTGTCTTACCTTACGTGTGAAACTTGCCGTATTAAGTCTGGAGATTCTTCGTTTGAAGTAAGGTACGAGTATAAGCAAGACTAAGAAAATATGTTAGTATTATGTCTACAAAATCCGTTGATTACTATTAGTTCACTCGAGGAAACAGTGAGTCATCTACGTTTAGCTTCGTGATTGGTCAGTTAAAAAACACATAATATTCAGTAGTCAAGGGATAATTTGTGGCTCAGATTAGGTAATAATAGTACAGAAGGTTCACTCCCGAACATGTGTGTATTATTTGATTTTGCCAATCCAGCAAGAGTATTTTTTTTTAAGCTAATTTTAGAAAATTTTACCAAATATAGTTCGGCCTCTTAAGCATGAATAACGTTACAAACATTATAATATTTTTTGCAAGTACATATATAATAATAGCAAGAAAGTTATGATTAGCAGTTAGCATGATTGTTTACACTAAGACTTGAAATACCGCGAAAAACGACAAAATGATCGCGATTCCGCAACCGCTGAGATAATGCAGGCGGTAAAATATAAATAGAAGTTAACACGTTATTTGCTTTGCGCTGGTAAAGTCACGCCTTGTTAATGTAGTAGATATGAGCAATTATAAGAAGCTTATAATATTATTTAAGTATCCAAATAGTTTCTTCGCGCTGCGAGGGGTAGGGTTTAGAATTTCTTTCTTTCGTGGATGATTTAAGAGGCGACTGAGGATATAGGTTAAGGAATGCTTTAGGCGCTGTCTGACGTCTGTAGTTTATTTTAATAACCTAATGATACATACATACATACATGTTCTCACCCCTGTATTCCCAAGAGGGGTAGGCAGAGCACATGAATTCAAAAATCCAGTGCCACGTTTAGCAATTTTAGGGTAACCAGATGGTCAAACGTGATATTGCAGTGACAGGTCGCTAGCCTATCGCCCAAATACACTAACCCTTTCCTTTAACCTAATGATGCTTAGTTTAATTTGAATCTTGCTTATTAAAAGAACATAATATTTAGGCAAGCATCAGGTTGAAATTGCATTGTACCTACCAAGTTTCTTGTGATGCATCCTTTTTGTGAATCATAGATCATAGTAAAAGACCATGATTGACAAAAAGGATGCACCACAAGAAAACAAATTGTAGACTAAAACAGACTTGTTAAACAGCTCCTTATAGCTTACGTACATAAATATATTATTTGTATAAAGTTATTGTGATCCTATCGTTGACACACACCAATTAGCCAACGATCAAAGATTTATGCCCAGCCTGGGAACCGGTTCTGTCCAGAGTGCTCTTTTTTGATATTTATGACTCTAGATTAATACGTTAGGTCGAATTATCTCCCTCGAGCCTTAACTAGGGAATTATGGGTCATTTTGACCAAAGTTCAAGAGCCCACCTACAGATATAATGAATCAAATTGTCGGCCACCCGCACATTCCAAATAGTACAAGAGTTGTGAATGATATCTTTTTAATCCTTCAAAGAAAATATTATTACTTAATATGGTATGTATGTTCCTTGATTTATAAATGGTGTTTATTTTTCTTTATTAGAAAGAGTCACGCTAGGTTGGTAGATTAGGGTAACAAAGGGTCGTTAACGTTTGAGCTTATCAGTCATTTTGGGTATTAAAAGTAGCAGTTATAAGTAGGTACAGACAGGTATTTGATTTTCAACTGTCTTTGAACCGAGCCTTATTTTGATATATTTCTAAACACAAAAAGATACGAAATAAATAATTATGTCGTTTCAACAACATTGATAAATATTATTTAAGAGCAGGTATTAAGCCGTAATTATGATTCGTTAAATGAAATCGAATACCCACTGGATGTAATGTTACTATTTTAATCGAAGGAAAAAATTAAGGTTAGAATTAAATGAACATTAATATAATAATGTAAATAAATAAAATGCATTAGGCGCTTAAACGTACAATGGTAGCGAAATTCTGTACAGAAACCAAACATAATTTCGCTGACTCTACCCAAAGTAAAGAGCATTCTTTCGTAAACAAAACCTTTCAAAACAAGTCCCTGCAACAGCTTAACGTTAATGTCGTACTAAATAAGGTGCAAATTGCCGATTAACACGAGCGTAGATAACAAGTATTCTAGCATCCAATCAAGCCACCTTGTAAGCTTTCATCATAGCGAAGCGTGATTTGTTTTACCTCGTGTTATACGACACGTGACCTAAGCAATACTTACCCGCTGCAACACAAATAGTAACCACGGCCAAGGAAACAAGACGACCGCAATAAAAACTCCCAAGCTCAAAATACAGGGTGCATTTTTAATTAGTAACCGGTAAACCGTGTACGGTCTTTCGTAACTGAGTCGGAAACCTCGTGACGAACGTAATATTGGTTCGCGATAGCTTCAAAGTTTCAATGTGGCGTATTAGCTTGCAAATATAGAACCCATACAAAACACTTATTGATCGAATGTTACGTTGGTGCAAGTTGCAAACTGAAATTTATGAGCGTACAGTAAGTAAGAGCTCTTCGAAAGCGGTTACTTCACTTCACTTGAGTTGGAAGTCTTTGTTTATTGCTTGGCTTCGCCTCGCCTCAGAAGCAGCATCTTGTGTTTATGAATATTGATAACTGCATTGCTTTTCGTCGGAAGTTTTAAAACAACGGTATTAATATCTGATAGCGATATAGTATCCGCGGCCTTGTTTATTCTGGAAACGGTTAGGATACTGGCTGTTATTAGGCGTTTTACAAAATTGTTGTACTAGAATTTAGACACGGAACAGGGAGAGCACTTACGTCCATTATTTAAAGTAATACTTCAGAGGGGTCTTTACTACCTTGAACCACGGCTCCCGATCAATCCTAGTGCAAAAGTTGTCTGTCACAGTTCAACGTAGTATTGCGCGTGGCTAGCTCTTGAAATGACGTGTAGCGGTTTGTTTGTATAATTTTGACCCGTTCGTAAAAACACATCATGAATATCATATGTAACATTTAGCATTACAATGTTCTGACGGAGTCCTAGTTATGTCAAGTTGTAACATCATACGCGCGTAGATGCTTCAGAATAGTTTGGAGACTAATGATACCGTGCCAGATGATATCAGACAGATACCGAATTGGGCTCCTATCTATCGATCGCAACATTATATATTCAGCAACAAGCACCCTTGTTAAACTTAGTAGATATCTGACTCCCCTTCCTTGATGTAGCTATCCCGTTCATTGCCATTTCACTTGATCTCGTTGGCCTCATCAAATATTTAGGCCGTTTAATCTTGGGTGAGATATACGCGGTACAGATAGATCGGGTGCACTGGCTTTCAAACGTGATGTTTACTTCAAACAATTTTGTAGTTAAGGAACCGTGACCTAAGTGGTAACGCCTGCGCGAAAAGCCATTACTTTCACTTTGTTTTATATTTTCTTTCACTTTAATTATTTTCGCTACTTTTTTTTTCTGACTCAACACTTTTTTCTTTGATATACACAGGGTGTCACGATTAAATCGGTCAAAACAGGCTTATAATATTACTCGAAGCTATGACACAAACTATAAATTGGTTCGGAGAAATCCTGTAATGGATTTTGTAAACAAACAAATATAGAAACTGTGTAAATAGATTAGAAAGAGTTATAATCCGGCATCAAACCTAGTATCCAAAAATATATGTTAACACAAACAGTATATTTTGTTATTTACACAAGGAGAAATCAAATTCGCGATACAAAAACTGTGCTTCTTACTCAGTTAAGAGGATAGGAGTCGCACCACTTCTCCATACAAACGTAGTCCCCGGTTTTCTCCGTGAATAATGACATTAGAGCAAAAATTTTTTTACTTTATATTTGTATCTGTTGTGGCTATGCCCCTACGATTTGCTTTTATCGATATTCTAAATAGAAAAAATAAAAAATAAAAAAAATAGAAAATCGATAAAAGCAAACCGACGGGCTAGCCACAACAGATACAAATTAAATGAAAAAAAAATTTGCTCTAATAATAAAAAAAATCACGGAGAAAACAGGGAACTACGTTTGTATGGAGAAGTGGCGCGACTCCTATCCTCTTAATGCTGCACAACATAAATGCCTTAGTTCAATTTGTTAAATTGGCGAAATAAAATTTAGGATTTTCTTATAAGTTGAAATGGAATTACGTCCTCTATGTATGGGCACCTCAAATTTAATAAGGCTACTAAAGTAATTGGCATTAGCTAAGTAAGAAACACCTATTTCGTATCACCATTTAGATTTTACTCTGTAGACATTTAAAATTTATGTACTGACACATAACATAAAATTTAATTTCATCGGATATTTTGGGAACGTGGTATTTTAGACAGAGTATCTAATACCGATTATGCTTGTCCAGTATTATTTTAAGTATAGTGTAACTCCCTAAAAAATAACAAACTCGTCAGAATCGTACCTTCTGCCAATTATCCGGCCCTTAGTCCCTTAGCATGCTCATACATTCCCTAACCCATTTAAAAGTTTTTCCTCGATGATAAAAATCTGGACCCCAAAGCGAGTGTCGAGTAAATTTGTTAGAGTCGTTATCCCGACGGGTCCAGGGTCTTTATTGGACTAATTGCCACATTTGCATAGTGCCAGAGTGTGTCTATTAGGGGGTCATCACTATCTCTGTGTTTTACACAAATACAGGGTAGATTAGCTCGTGGAAGCTGGTGTAGAGCTTAGTGAAGTCATTTTTGGAATAAATGAACCTCATTACAAACATATACGATAAATTAATACCAAAATATGTAGTTAGGATAAGTTTAACTTCCGCGCCGAGAGTTTTGAAACCAACCTTGCTCAAAAAAATTACAAAATTAATTCCAAACTCATAATAAATGTAACGTAAATACGTCATAATACAGGCTGTTCCTATTACTTAAGCTGCAAGAGTAAATAGCAACAAACTGCCACGAATGCTTAAACTTCATAAAACAACAAACTATCACAACAGTGTTTATTGCGCATTAAGTTTATATTTCAAAGTTCCGACCGTAAATTTATCAAGTGCAGAATTCCGGCAGTTTGGGCCCGCCTAATGCTTTTAAAAGTTAATAAAAGGTGCAGCAGCGCTATTCAGTTACCTCATTAAAAATATCACACGGGAAATAAAAATAAGGCTAGCCGGTATAAATAACCACGACCTCCATATAAATCTTGGTTTGCAGTCGGCAGGGCTGCCGATGGGAAAAGTTTTTGGCACTCATCACACACTGCATTTGGCCATCTATGAAATTGACACACCAATTTTTTTAACACACCAACAAAATATTTTAGTCATATTAAAATTGTGTCATAGCATGAAATCTAAGCTGCAATAATCATAAATTCTAAATCTCAGTCCAATTTCAGTATTTAGAATAATCTCTAAATTTGATTGTTCAAATTGCCTGCGCGCAACATTTTAGGTAACGCGACACCAGCCAACATTGAAGACTTTCCTCAAATTGCTGGTTGACATCCCTACCCAGCCTAGCTTGGCTACCCGCAATGAATACTCGAGTTTTCTGCCTCAACTCTGGGGTGGAAATGTACGGGAATATGGGAATAAAATCCTGGATTTAATCTTCGCCCAAGTCGCCGTTTAATCTTGCAGTAGATATCGCAAGGGTAAATAATAAATGTATGATATGCAATCACGTTAAATTGCATTGTGGGGAGCGGTACGTGAGCCCGCCCGTTTGAGGTTAATAGTTAGTAGTTAGGTTAAAACTTATAATCCGTAGTGCATGTTGCAAGGGATTGTTTCTAATTATGATAGCGTATTATTTGTGTTTTTGAAACACCCTAGGGCTGAACGTTGGATTATTAAAGTAGATATTAATTTTACTTCCATTCCAATATAACTTGCATTTAGGTGACAAATATTTTAAAAATTTTGAACTATTAACTAAAAGAAGCATTGCGTAACGAGTACCTATTATGTAGTTAATATGAACATAGTTAACGCAATGGAACATTTGTTACTTGTTCGCTAAATATATTGAAGTGGCTGTGAAGAGTGAAACAGCCATGGTTTTGTCAATGTCATGTTTCCTATGCTCTGCCTGCCCTATTTGGGAACACAGGCGTGATTGTATGTGTGTGTAAAAATATGGATAAGTAACTTACGTTTTAAATGGAGTTTAACCAGTGCGTGTTTGGCAACGGCCGCAGCGGCTCCTAAATGGGCTACGGTGTTGATAACGATTAAAATAAAGTGTATTTTTTAAATCGTAATCTTATTTCTGAGTTTATTAAAAAAAACATTCGGCCCACACGAAATTACGTTGTATTTGTCATCTAAGATTCGCTCTTTCTGGGGCTGAGCACTCATTAGGAATTCCTTAGTCGGTATTTGTGTCATGAAAAGACATGAGCCGGCCAAGACATTGAGCCAACAGAAGGGAGGGATAAGGCAGCGAAACGAATGTTGGTATTTTTGCCCATTAATTATCAATTTGTTTTGGGGGATGAAAAAATACCAAGCTGGGATAATGCCAGTGTAGCATCGGCATTTTTACTAGGGCAGGGACCCGATTGCATAATACAATTTATACACATACATATTCTCACGCCTGTATTCCCAAGAGGGGTAGGCAGAGCACATGAATTCAAAAATCCAGTGCCACGTTTAGCAATTTCAGGGTACATACCCTGATAGTTAAACGTGATTTGCAGTACAAAAATACAATTTATGTAATACTAGCTTTCCGCCCGCGGCTTCGCCCGCGTGGAACTCGGTTACATTGCGGTATAAAGCACAACAATAAGAAAACTTCTCGTTTCAAACGACACACAGCGCCATCGATCTATCATCTATCGATCGATCTATCATCGATTGATATCGATCTATCGAGCAAACTATATTTTTGTTTTCCCTCGTTATTTAATTTATCCATTATTTATCCATTTTAATTATTCCAATTATTACATTATTTAATCCGGACTTCTATCTTTATGTCTGCAAAATTTCAAAGCAATCGGTTCAGTAGTTACGGCGTGAAAGCGGAACAAACAAACAAACAAACAAACAAACTCACTTTCTGACTTATAATATTAGTAATGATTTAATGTCCTGAAAAATGATCTTTCCAAGCATACCTATCATTATTCATTGTAAAAACATACATATTTTACCCCTGTATTTCTGAATGAGGTATGCAGTGAATATAAGACGATGTATAGACAAAACCATCGCTATTTCACGATTCATAGAAACTTGTAGGATCGTTTAAGTTTGAAAATATATGAAAGAGGTGATTATAATAGAGACAGATTGCCAGCCAGTCAAAAAAAGCTTTTCTAAACCTCAGTCCTCCGTACGAGTCGCTTCCTACGACATCAACAGAAGAAATGGATAGACGTTATTCTATACCTGATATCTCACGGGGAACAACACAACGTAGTATTCTCTCATACAATATATCTACGAGACAATAAAACATTTTACATTCTCGAAAATTACCGAAGTAGGCCGCTAAATGTTGAACGCCCACACGACGAGGCGTGTGGCTTTTGACTAAGTCTCGTTTACACTAAGCGTTTGAAACGTTAAGTTTTAATTTTTATACCTACTACTTTTCATAAAGTTTACGTAGGTACAGTCGAGTTCATAAATATATGAGCAGACAATAGCCAAATATGTAAACTTTTGCACCTTGTTGTCAATGTCCTAAAGGTGTACAGATATTTTTGAACCCTCAGTTTTGCTCATATATTAATGAACTCGACTGTACTAAACTACATATGGATGATGATAAGGTAAAAAATATATCATTCTAAATTAGTCCGTTGGTTAAATTATAGAAAAAAATAAGAGACGTATTTGTTGGCTTATCAAATAATTAAACTTCCTGAGTGGGGGCTCGTGACGTCACGTTTAGGTCAATTAACTGTTTTTGTTTTCTGTACTTGAATAGTGGCAGTGACTACATGTGGGTACGTAATGCCGCCGTAACGACAGTCGTAAAGACATATCACATGATGAGCACACGACCACTCAGCCAAAAGCGATGGGCAGAGAAGAAGACTTGAATAGTCTTCCAATCGGCATGTTTGTTCAGCAACAATGAACCAAGAATTCGGAAAATACATGCTCAAATTAAAAAAACAAACGGCACAGACAGGCACATAGGCGTGTCAAACTTATACTTGTATTTGTCGGGCGTTAGAAGTAAAAACAGACAAACGCGTTTATTTGAGCGTTAGAGCCATTTCACTCTTCTAGACTCGTTAAGTTATCCATTATGCTCACATACATAAACTTTAATAAATATAAGAAAACAGTCATGTTTAAAATTCATGTAAAAGACAAGAAAAATTTAGCGGTTGAAACGCTCAAATAATAATACCGGCAGCTTGCCCGCGAGGTGTAAACGGGATCTTATGACGAACAATACTCAATTACTTTTGCCACCTACTTAGAAGTCGCAGCGGGCTTTGTGAACTAAACGTCTTAAAAATTATAACTAGTGTCTCGTTTCATGCTAACTCGTTTTACATTTAACTCGTTTGAAACAATTTATCGTTACAATTCCTAATTTATTTTTTATTTTCTTGCTAAAACAGTCATGGTTTTTGTCTTTGTAGCGTTTCGTGTGCTCTGCCTACCATTTGAAACCTCATACATGCTTGGTGTGTATATGTTTTGTATGTAATTTATTATTTGAATTAAGTGATTTTTATCCTTTACGTACTTTTTTACCAATTGTAAATATAGTAATATGTATGTATTTTTCAATTGCTCAGATTTACCTACAGAAATGTGACCCTTTCTCTTCCTCTAGTTTGTGAACGTTTTACTTCTTATTAATTTAATTTAATTAGACGAAAGTAGGTACCCAGTAATTGTTCTCTTCTCTACTAAATAATAATTATTGCATCATAGAGTAAATTCATGGTGAAACTAAATCAACCGGTAACTCCGTGAATTAAATAACAGTTACCTAATGATTTTAACTACAAAAAGAACAAATAAACCAAACAAAGATTTATCTCAGTTCGTAAGATAAGTCTAAAAGTAAAATGTGTGCGGTACACATCTTAAAAGCGTACAGGGTGTTGTAAAAAACACCACCAAAATCAAGGATCGTGTTACAGAAATCCATTAGAGGGACCAATAAAAATAGACGTGCGTGTAGCAATGGCCCTAAATTCAGTCATACGAAATAAAATGTCGATAAAACGGCGTCTCACTGATTTAGATGATAAGGTGTTTAATGTGTTTTCTTAACCATGATTTTTCATACACAAATTAATGGGTTACTTGATGGTAAAGCTGGGTTTCATTTTGATTAGTGCGAGTGCGAGTGATTAGTGCAGGTGTTTAGTTGCCCTGTATTCGCACTAAACACCTGCACTCGCACTAATCACTCGTACTACTAATCAAAGTGAAAACCAGCCTGTAAAGTGACCACTATAACCGCAGTGTCAATGTCAGGTTGCAGGCATTGCCATTGCCAAATCAGCAGGATTAGCACAGCAAGGCGCAAGGAGAGATGACGCGAGATAGACTATACTTGTCACTGTCCAACTAAAGACTTCAGAAAGTGACAGGAAGTCTTTTCCGCCGGCGTGTTGTCTCGCGGGTGTTGCTGTAGTAAGTTTACGGAACGCCTAAAGAGTGGATCATGTGTATCGTACCGGCTGTTTTGCCTTCCGCGGTTTTGCTCAGATTTTTTTTTACCCGACTGTGATTATTTACATAGATACTATTCATAGTAGTTCTATCTGGAAATGGATAAATAGTGTCTACTGACTGAATTGACATTGATAATTGTGAAGGAAATAAATTTGCAATACATACTTTTGAACGCATTTACGATTTTTATTTTTATTTTTCCCTGTGAGGAGTCTGGTTTTTCTATGTAACTTTGTATGTGCGCTGCCTAGGCCGTTTGAAAATATTGACATTATAATGTTTATGTGTATATGTGTATTTTAAAAGTATAAATCGAGATGTCTTATATGGATGTCGTAAGAAGTGGCTAAGGGTTGAGGTATGATTTAGGCGACAAGCTGGCGACCAGTCACTATCAAGCCTGTTTCATTCTGTTTTGGAGTTGAAAATGTGCCTGAAGTGGCTGCGATGCGTGAGATAGTCATGTTTTTGCCCATTTAACAATTTGTGTGGTCTGCTCACCCCATATACGTGATAGTAGATATTGTATACATGTATAAATCGAGATTCAAATATTTAGCTGTATGTAATCAAATGTTCGAAGCATCTAATGAGTGGTAATAAAGTAAATAACACATGTTTTATTGCGTATAAGGTTCGATTCCTTACTTAATAAGGACGTAAACCGATTTATAGAAGGGTTATCTTTAGAATCAACATGTCACCGCCTACATCTCCCATAATGTTCCGACGAAGTACCATCGCCTTAACGGGTGAGTAAAGATACACGTTCGGGAAGTAAAATATATCTTGAGACAAATCTTAAGATTTTTTAGAAAAAAATAGCTGGACAAGTGAAAGTCCGATTCAGGTAAAGCGGATATTATCCCTAGATTAACCCTAATTTCTGTTGTGTCGAGTTAAACTAACACTTCTTCATTTCTTCCGGATATGTGGTTAAATGCAACAGATTACTAAAGATATAGGTAAAGGTATGTTTTATGCGAAAATCTAGCAACTTGTCACTATTATACTGTAACTTAAAACCTATAAAATAATTATGTAAACATGTTGGAAGTCGCAACATGTGCAAGTGTGGGGTTTAGTGTGCTCTGCCTAGCTTAATTTGAAATACAGGCGTGATGTAAGTAAGTATGTATGTATGTATGAATGACAATAGAATATCTTTTGATATGTCCCTCGATATTATCGTGGCTCTTTCATTGAAGTTTACGGCCCACCATTTGTGGCTGTTGACAGTGATTGTCGGCCAACAAACAGACGAGCGTCGAACGTGTCGGACATTTAATCGTCGAGATAACAATGACAATTCGAGTACTGGGCTATAAGTTTACCTTTAAAATCGGGTATTTTGATGCTGAAAAAATGTCATAAAAAAAAATAGTCATCATTCTTCCGTATGATTTGTAAAACTTGTTGCTGTTATTTTTAGAGCAAAAATATCAAGATTGAGTCGATTATTTTGTGATTTTGAATCATGTGTTTAAAAGTCCTTTCTTGGGAGCATGTGATCATGTTGATCATTTGTTATGGCAAAAGTTCAAAAACAAACAACTTGTAAGTTTAACATCGACATTTTAGTTTCCAAGTCCGATTTCAATTGAATTTCTTGATGATTTTGATCTCTTACAAAGCTAATAGATAACCACAGCAAAGCGACTGCTTTTTGAGTGAAATAATGAATGAATGAATGAATGATCCGACCGATTTCGGCCATGGCAACCACTTTGAGGACTCCTATTCCGATTGGCGCTCGTGCGCCCTAAGGTGGCTTATATAGCCTATCTTGGCTGAAAACTTATGTCAGTGGCATTGAAGCTTATTTAATGCGTTGAGTGAAATAAAATCATAGTTTTGAGACCTACAATGCCACATACAGACATACTCATACACACACATGCTGAAAGTAAGGAAAAGATACACCCTTAAGATCCTCTTTTTAAGATCTTCTTTTTACGGGTTAAAATGTCTGTATCGCTTAAAAATAATATTTCATTTTTCAAACAGGTCAACTGATGTAATTTCACGATGATTGCCCTAAATAATAACGACAAATAATCGGAAATAACGACATTTTCCCTTTAAAATTGTTTGATGTGAACGCATCCGAGGGGAAAAAGTTAATGGGCAATATTGATAAAAAATTGGATGAGCATCTTATTTTTTATGCTTTACGTTTTTATACGGTCTACATTTGAGCGCATTTAACCTGTTTGAACATCTTTATACGTTCGTTTTTTATGCTTTAATTTTTTAACTGTATGAATGGACAGGTGTTTTAGGTATACACAATAAGGCTGACCTGTAAATTGTTTGTTTTAATTTAAGTTTTAGGTTTAGTTTTCTGACATGCTTAGCAATGATAACTAAAAACAATTCGCCACCCCGTACATTTAATGAAATACAGCCACTTCTGGCATAATCATTAAGTTTTGAGGTATAATAGTAACAGTACAAGCGTGAGAATATGTATGTATGTATGTAGTAACAGTATTATTAGTTAACCGCTTAAAGCATACTTTGACCTATTTCCTTAGTCGCCTCCTACGACATCCACGGAAGAAATGGAAAGATGGTTGTTGACCCGAAAACACATGGTTTTATGAAATTAGAGGCATAAAATTGTATCGTTATAGGTATGTACTTTATCGACCAATGTGAAACAGTTTATCAGAACTACAGAAACTCGTAATAGAAATAATAGCGATCATTATCGATGATGTAATAATAGAATTGGACTTAATCGGAGAACCCAAATAGATGACAAGTCATTTAGAAAAAGCGCAATTCCACATCAATTTTCAAAGTATTTAAGTGTTCTTAAAATAATCGTGATGGCTATAGGAATGACGTAAGTTTGTTTGATCGATGATGGAACAGAAATAGCATCATGAGTCAGCAAAGGTAAAGAACTGTCACGCAACTTAATTAAAATAAAGCTTACTGAGGGTGATTAACATTCTTTTAGTTGAATTCAAGTGGCTGGTTTGGGGAAATTAAAACACGAGTAATTGTAATTGGTTGGAGTGAAATTGTAAAAGGATTAAAAGAGTAATTCACAAAAGTTTGGACATGACATGACTAGGTATTTCAGAATACAACAAATTTATGCGTGTTGGGTTCAAGATCTTGTGTACCTACTATAGATTTCGATGGAAATAAAATGTGTTCAATTTTCTTTATAAAAAACTAGCTTTCCGCCCGCGACTTCGTTCGCGTAAATTTCCGATTTTGGGGTCGTAGGTTTCTGAGCCTATTCATAACAAACAAACAAAGTTTTCCTCTTCATAATAAAATATTAGTGTTGATGTAGATATCTAAACCCAAATATTTAACGGAATCCTCTTTTTTTCAAAATAAAATTTAGCCTATGTTACTCGAGGATAATGTGGCTTTCGAATGGTGCAAGAATTTTTGAAAACGGTCCAGTAGTTTCTGAGCCTATTCATTACAACCAAACAAACAAACATACAAACAAACAAAGTTTTCCTCTTTATAATAATTATTATTATTATAAAAAAAAATATTTTCTCTCAATACTGTATCATTCAAACGGTTTAGCTGTGTTAGGTTGTGTCTTTTGCCTGCCGCATTTAAGTAGTATCTATTTAACTACGTAAGTAGTTATCAAACTTCCTAAGACAAAATTGTACCTAATAAAAAACGGGTAACATCCCGTGGGAATTATTTATTTATTCGAAAGATAACTAACCAAAGGTAACGCCTTGTACTGCTTTTCTGGTGTTCATTTTTCCGATGATCTACCTACCTCATGAACAAAACCGTTTGAACGGACAAGCATAGAAATTACTGGACCTTCTTTATCATGTTATTTATAACTCACTTCTCTTTCGCTTTCCAAATTAACGAATATAAAACTAATTAATTCATAACGGCTGCTCAGTAATAAAGTTTGTGCGCATACGCAGGCATCAAAATGGCGCGGGTGGGTGTGGTCACGACGCGCCGTCCGATTGGCGGTCCGTGGCGTTTTATTATTTAATTACCATTCGTTATGAAGATAGATTGATAAACACGGTAGCCAATGTGGTTTTTATTATCTGTACCTACTCGTACGCAACTTATCATTCTTTGTTGTACGTTAAGTGATGCGTCATGGGAATCGAAATACGCCTATTATAATTGAGTACCTAGATTGATTTTGGTAAGAATTAGTCACATAAAATGGACACACTCACATATTTATATCAAAACTAGCTCGACATGTCGCGAGAGAGAGACATGGTGCGCAGTGAGTGTCTAATGCGTTGCTCTCGATGATGGTTCATAAATTAGACCGAAACTTGTTGATAAGTTTAAAACAATCTCGATTATAGACGTTCTTGTAACCGTGTCATTTCATTACAATAAATAACTACTAATGCCACTAACATTTTTTTAAATATATCTTAAACAGTTATAAAAAATGCATGTACAAAACCTGCTATTCCTTATCGGTTTAGGTAGTTAAAACAATGTAAACAATCTTGACGTGTCTTTTTATTTAAACGTAAACTTTATAAATCGAATTCTTTACATTTTACAATTTAGATATGAAAAAATCATTTACTTTCGTAATTGAATTGTATAATGTAACGATTTTCATTTTTAAACTGTGTATTTCAACAAAAAGACATGTCAAGATTGTTTATGTTGTTTTAACTACCTAAACCGATAAGGTATAATGTGTTAGTATCATTTTTTAATAGCGGACCAAGTGCTTTGCGCTAGCTAAAACTGTAAATCTCTTTCTACACGTAGGTATAATAAATACAACATTCTGTACAATGCCATAAAGTAAGGAAAAAAATACCTTAACCTCAAAAGTCCTGCACTTACCTAACAATTTGTTGCACTAAGCTGTGTATCTATGCAATATTCTATAGGTACTCGTGCTACTGTGAAGAGCAAGGATTCTTTCTAAATAATTGTTTCTTGAATGAAACGAAGATATATTGGTTATTTATTCGTGTCTGAAGACTAATGAGGTAAGAGATCTAATAAAGTGCAACGCGACCTTTTAGCTGATAGTTTTTATTAGGTAACTAAGTACTAACACTAACTTGCCCAGAGAACTTTGTTTCACCTTGGCAAGTTTTTTTAGGTAGGGCAAACCTTGGTTAATCGGTGATAGTTAGGTTTTTTTACAATATAAAATTATCTATCAATTCAATTATTTTTGAAGTATTACTTATTAAAAGGTCATAAAATTGTCTACCATTTCTGAACTTATGATTATATTGATGATTTATCAAATTAATATAATGACATTTTTATTAACACATATGAAAA
>BHDV01035552.1:0-14475 GCA_005406045.1 Adoxophyes honmai
AATATTATATCATATGTTTTTATATCATATATTACTTACCCAAAATTTTCAGTCATTTTCTGACTTTCATTGATCTCTATATCAAAACAAATATTTTCATTAACCTTTTTAAGCATAAGTGTTCAGACGCTGTAAGTGACAAAGTAAAGGAGTAAAGACAAGTATCTGAAGAATAAAGTAAAATTGTTCGATTTGAAGCATTGGGCTCTTATTTGATGTTTTCTCGACAGCAACAACATAAATATCTCATTACGGACCATTTCAGATGTGATTAGGAGCTATTGAGAAACTTGTACCTCCGTAACATTGTTTTCAAAAGAAACTTCTGGTGTTGAATTAACGGCAAGAAAGTGGGCAAAGTGAGCGGAACGGAACAAAAATTTCCACCCAATCGAATGAACTGAGTCGTTCTTTCGAATCTAATCAATAGACACGGATGGCATAAATTTCATTCAGAAATAAGACTTGGGGGCAAACTGGGACGTGACTTCATTTTCACGCCTTTGGCGGTTAGACGTCTTTCGTCAAAATCTTGTAATTTATTTAGTCGTAAAGCTGACATGTAAAAATTCAAGGAACGTGGAAAACTTTCAGAGTCTTTAGTTCCTTTGAACACATTTTTATTTGATTGTGGCTGAAATCGTTTAGGTTGACGCTTAAGTTGGCAGTGTTCGAGGGATGTGTTTTCGTCAATCTTTTATTTTTTAATGGACATAATATAGTATTTGTTATATACGTGCATGTACATAAACACCGTGTTATACCGTGTGGTGTCGGGTTAGAATAGCATCTCTTTCGTCTGTTTTAAACTTAAGATTATGCTAGAAGTAGCTAATGTTCGTGGTCTCTGCCTACTCCGTTTGGGAATGTAGGCGTGATTGTATGTATGTGTTTATATTACACAGTCACAGACATCCGAACAAAGGGTCATTTGCTTCTATTCTGACATATTTTTACCGCTTGATTCACATTTAACCTTCTCGTCATACATGCTCGTTCGTTTTAGGTTCTTCTAATTTCGCCTCTTTTTAAAATATCGCCGGTCTGGTCGATATAACGTTCTTCGAGGGCGCTCTCGACCGCGTTGCCCCAACACACTTCGCTTGTAAATTTGCTTGCACACCCACAGAATACACGAGACACAGATTATGCGAAAGTTGAATAACGTATAATCCGAAAATATGGATCAAGATTCATTACTTTTTGCTGGTGGTAGGATTTTGTATACTTAGTCTGTCGGGATCGCTACTAGCAGCAGCAGTGCACACACTGTTGTGTTCCAGCGTGGAAACTACGTAAGCGCATTTACAACTTGTCTAGTATCGCGTAAGTCTATAAATAAGCGATGGTGATAGCTTTCACGTGACATTTGCTCGTATAAGTTCCTTATGGTAAATTTACGTACAATCACGATCAATATGTTCCCAAATGGGGTTGGAAGAGCACAAAAAACGTTACAAAACATGACTATTTCACGCTTCAAGGTCAGGTAATATAACAGTGACAGGTGACTAGCCTATCGCCTAAAGTCCCACAGAAAAAAGAGGTGTTATTCTAAACCCGACACCACACAAAAATCTTTCGTTATTCTAAAAAAAACACTTTTCACGGCGACCGTTTATTTCGCTCAGTGGAAAACGCCTCAGAGATTGATAGACAGCGGAAGAACTTGTAATATAACTTCGTTGGAGCGTAACCTCACTTACCATTTTAGGGATCCGTACCTAATATCAGTCTGCTTAACACGAAAGGGTGCGAGTTGAAATGCGCGCGAAATAGACTATACCTGTCACTGTCTAACTAGAGACGTCAAAAAGTGTCAGATACTTAGTCTATCCCGCGCGCTTGTCGTTTCGAGTGCCTTGCGGTGCTAAGCCTACTGCTAGAAGAACTCTAATCGTTGCACTCAGTAAAGGAGTTAAGTACAGCGGAATTAACTAAACGGGCCAATCATCTTTTTGTGTTGTTATTTTGTCCCGAAACTTTGATTAGAAAAAGGTTGTAATACAGGCCCTGTTTTACACTCTGGAGACGCGCCTTAAGTAAATGTGCTCGTAACTGTAAAAATCTCTTACTTGCTGCGGACTACCTACTATTGTAGAAAATCGCAGTTTTATTATCTTTAGTAGCTGCGCTGCGTCTAACTTCTCGTGGCAACATTTGTGGCTGTGGCCTGTGGCCCGTGTGTGGCGACACTAAGACCCCTCAAGTAAAACTTTTTCAAAAAAAAAATAGAGTACAAATAATACAATACGCTACGGAACCCTTTTTGGAGTCCGACCGACACTTAACCGGTTTTTGGTGTCCCTGTCACTCCATAGAATGAGCAGGAGATTAGGAAAACCGATATACAGCCTTAGCCCGAGTTTGGCGACATGTTTATTATTTGATAAGATCGTGGACAACGGATGGATAAATGTGAAGATAGCTAGTGTTCTGCGAAGCGTGATGGATTGTGAATGTCCGGATAGATAAATAATTTATAAATGGTTATCATATCTTCCAGTCTTTATCCGTCCCACTACAGGCACATACGTCTGCTGGGTTTGAACTATACTGGGTGGGAACTCCCACGCTGGCACAAAACGGTTTGGAAACATCACATCCAACATTGGAACGATGTGTTCTTTTACCGACGATTGACACTTGACGTATCTAAGCTTTAGCAATCGAGGCAGGGTAGGTACATAGCCAGTGGCCATTGGATTTATTAAAATCATTAACCATATTTATCTAAAATCTAAAGGATGAATTGAGAGACCGTCTAACCTAGCCCTATTATTAATTTCAATTTAAGCTGCTGAGTACTATTTTTCAACTCCTGATCACCGATTTCAAATCATCGTAAATAAATGTAGCATAAGCTTTTTATCTTAAGTCACTTCTTACAAGATCTGACAATCTTCTGAGAAGAAATGTAGAGGTATAGTTCTTAACTTGCTTTGTTAAATGCTACATTGTGATTATGATACTCGCGGTAGGTTCATATTGAATTAATGCAATTGTTTAATATTGTTTACAAACGTGTTCAAGCTTTCTTAACGCATGACATTTGTCATTCAGCTCTGTGCAGCCAGGTGTAAAAACGCAATGGACCAATCAAAGGTAAAAAGGACTCCCTTGTGTGTTCATTAATTAGTATTTTGCCGGCCGTACAAAATTTTCTTTGAATAAGCTCTTTGAAATGAAAATTTTATTTCTGCTCAGTGAATGTTTTTATTTTCACTTTCCGATTGAATTGTTTATTAAATATTAGGTACTTAAAGTTGGACCCAGGCTACACTGCCCATAAAATTTGGAGGTCTTGGCCTCCGCACCACATGTGATTTAGCTCTCCCTGCGTTTTTGTCATCCATTTACAGCACCATCACCCTCATCGGTGGTATATTAAACATACCCAACCCATCAGATGTTACGGTGTCGTGTTTAGTGGATGCGGAGGCAGCATGGAGTATAAACGATCATGGAGGAACGGTACCGGTGGAAAAAAGCAGTCAAGCAGCATGGACCAATATTTGTAACGATGCCACGTACAATAGGCTATTAAATGGATGTTCGGATATTGTTGAGCGGGCTAGATTATTAGCAATATCTGAGCCAGAATCTGGCCATTGGCTTCACGCGCTTCCATCTAGAAATCTTGGAACAATTTTGGATCCTGCCTCATTAAGAACTGCTGTATGTTTGCGGCTTGGTTTGAAAGCCTGTGAACCACATACTTGCTGTCGGTGTGGTAATAGTGTTGATGCCTTAGGCCGACACGGCCTGCACTGCCAATTGAGTGCTGGCCGTGTCTTCAGACATGCGTCACTTAATGACCTCATCCGCCGGGCACTCAGCACTATTGCAATACCGGCGACACTTGAGCCCTCAGGTTTATCAGCCTCTGATGGAAAGAGGCCCGATGGTTGCACTTTAGTGCCTTGGGGCGTGGGTAAACCTTTGGCGTGGGACGTTACTTGCTCAGACACGCTCGCTCCATCCTACGTCAGAGGTTCTGCCAATAAGCCTGGGACTGCTGCTGACCACGCCCAAACAATCAAGTGCCGCAAATATGCGTTTTTAACAAATGATTACATATTTGCGGCACTAGCATTTGAAACTTTAGGTCCGTGGTCATCCGACACCAAAAAGTTTGTTCGTGAGGTGTCGGATAAACTTATTAGCGTCTCAGGAGACCTCAGGGCCGGGACTTTTTTCGCTCAGAGACTGAGCATAGCCGTACAGCGAGGGAATGCCGCAAGCATACTGGGATCGATACCTCGGGCTGGCGAAATTCAAGAATTTAATTTTTTATAGTATTATATGTATAGTTTTATTATTACGTAGTTGTTAATATCTTTATTTCTAAATCGTTAACGAATATGTGTAAGTTATGCTAGAAGTGGCTGCGAAGCATGAGGTACTTAAATAACTTCAGTCTTGTCAAAACATCTTAAAAAATTATCATTTTCCGAAATAGAGTACGCAGAGCCAGAGCGAAAATTTCAGGTTCCATTAGAGCTAAGTATTATATCTATCGCCAAAAGCATACCTAAACCAATTTCCTCTGTTGTATCTTACGACATTCATGGAAAAAATGGAGAGGTCTCAATCCAAACCCAAAACCAGGCGGGCTTTATACAATATCATTGTGTATTTTCATTTGAAAAGCGGGATTATTAATCAAATTTGCATCAAACTTTGATTCCCTTGCAAAGACAAGCATTGCGTACAAACATTTTACCGTGCCTGACTTTGTAAACACTGGAAACACCAACAATCGCAATTAAACCACGAGTTTAAAGTTAACTCGGCAAGTTAAAAACGCATACACACATAAATATAAGCACAACATTCTCAAATGAAGTAGGTGGAGCACACAAAACTGAACAAAACCAAAACTTTAGCAACATAAGCCACAATAACATACATACATACATATTTGGGAAAGACTCCAATAGAGAGATCTCTCTCCAGGCAGATGTTATGCCTGGGGACCGAAGTCCATAGAGAGGAAGTTGGAAATTGTATTTATGCAACCGATCGTCGAAACTTCGATATCGGGATGTAGGCTTCCTTTTTTCTTGACAGTAGAAGTTCTACCACTCGATAATAGATGGCGCTAGGTGTCCCTACACATAAATAACACCACGCCTGTATTCCCAATAGGGATAAGCAGAGCACACAAAACGCTACATAGACAGAACGATGACTATTTCACGTTTCGTGGCCACTTTTAGCATATATTGTTTGGTTTCAAGGTGCCAGGTACAATAGTGACAGGTTGCTAGCCTGTCGCCTAAAATGTATCAAAACCTATATATCCTAAGTCGCCTCTTACGACATCCACGGAAGAAATGGAGAGGTGTTATTCTAATCCCGACACCACACGGGAACAACACGAAAGAGATTAGTGCCATGTTTAAAGCATACCTCAACTAATCTCAGCATTCGTCTAGAAATGTTGAGATGTTATTCTAAATACGACACCACTCGGAATTAAAGTTAAATAATAGAGGAACAATAGCGACAAGTTGCTAATCTATCACCTAAAATCGGATAAGAATATTTTCTATTCAATTTCTTTTCTTAAACACGCTTTTCAAGTAACAACTTGCCTCAGAACCATATTCACCGTATAAGGAATCAAAAACACCTGTCACCTTTCTGTAATATTCCATTCAAATTCCGACTTTCAAGCTGATGAATTAAGCTTTTGATGTCTGTATCCGACACGTCAAATCACAACGGTCCCAGCTGTGCACTGTAAATTGATTTCTTTCCGGCTACAATTCGTGTCGCAAATTGCTATATTTATATTGATCTGTCGTCAGTTTGTGTACAAAACTAAGAAGGAATCCTCTTCATGCACGGTAAGATTTTATATTTAAATTTGTACGGGACAGACAAAAAATATGTAGGTATAAAGTGGGAGTAAAAACGTTTCATCACCGACTCACTCATTCATAGAACGGCCAAAATATAATTTTGTAGGAATTAAGAAGGTCGTAGGTATACAAAGGAGTAGCTATAAGCACTGATTAGTGATTACGTGATTATATACGATTTCTAGAACAATAGGTATTTTGTTTAAACTAAATGGAAGGTCAACCCACCATCCTTTGAAACAGATGTAGTGTGCAGAGCCTTTTACCGGATTAATCTTTCACCCAAAATTTATGTTATAACGATAGGTTCTAAGACACACGCGTTGAATCATAATCATTATATTATACGACGTGCATTTCCTCGGATAACGGCACTCAATGTAATTGCAGAAACACATGCCGTCACGTGGAAGCAATAACATAGGAACTACCAGTTCGCTGCTAAATGGGTCGTATACCTACTTACTACATTTTGTTTCATCAGTCAATGATGAAAAAATGCTGCAAACATTTTGCCTCAGGAGTCAGGACTAATGTAATCTAGCATAAATATTATATCATGTTTGACGTGAAATGTTTTATTTTTAGAGCATCCATTTTTGTAGTACGATATAAGAAATTGATTGTTTCACATCTAGAACTTTGTCATTAAGTATTCAAAACTATTATTTAGTTTCATAGCAATCATTTTAATTTAGATTGCGTGCTGTACCTTCGAAGCTCTAGGTCAGATTATAAAGAACTCTCAATGTAAATCCAAGTGAACTGAAATCTGGTCAGTTTTTAAATTAAACTTGGTCGACATCAAGACTATGTACAGCAGAAACATTGAAGAAACAATTCCCCTTATAAGAATTCAGGTAAGTTGGTTTCGTGTGACCGTAGATTACGAGTGTGGTTCTAATTGAGTTATACGTTAGAATACTAACTTATTAGTCGTAAAATTTGCTTCAATTTCACTGATCACGGGAACTAAGCGGTGTTGTAAAATTGTGGATCTAACTACAGATTTCTTCCTAACGTCCAATCTGTAGGTATACCCTTACAACTGAAATCGCTAATCAGGTATTATTGATGATTCTCACCATTGTGATTTTTTTAATAATATCAACTCAATCTGACTGCGGCTGGGTTCTACCAAAGTCTGAACCGGACTTGTACTTACCGAGATTTTATTACAAAAAAATAAGGCAACGCGCCAAACATGATTTTGTCTTAATTATTTTACATTAATGCTCAGTTCAAATTACGGGTCGAATGAACTCCCAAAGTAATTAGAATGGCAGATAGTTAAAAGATAGAAAAGTTCCAAGAATATATTCCCCATTAAAATATAATTAGTAAACTTTTACTTTAGGATATCGTATCCGACAGTGAAGAGCGTACCACTCTGACGACTGTATTAATTAACGGAGGTAACAAAGATTCTAAACCGTGTAATGTTACGAAATGAGCAGAATTTTAATTCATCGCGAATCTTGTGCAATTACGACCACTTCTGAGAATCCTATAGAGTGTTCATAATGAATAAATTGCCAAAAAATATAAATTAGATTTACTTTTCGCGTGATGTCAACTTGTTCATGAAAGTTTGAATCTTCTTCTGTTACAAAAGATCCGAGTTTTATAAGCATAGCAATATTAGTACGTACACGCTCTACGTGTCTATTGTCATTAATGCAAAGGAAATCCGGATAATCGTTAGTTGTTGTCAAATATTTTGGTGAAAATAATGTTTTTGAAAATTTATTTTCTGTTTATGTTCTGAAATTTGTCGCAAGACTACAATATTTGTATACTGAAATTATTTATTACTTAGATAAATTATAAGTATTTGTATTAAAATGATTCAATGATATTTGGTTTACTCTGCAAACCAATCGACATTCCTAAATATTATAAAACTACAAAGCATGCTCATCCTAAACAAAATCGAAACAAACATCGCATGCTCCTAACCTCTAACGAATTTGCATGCCAATGAAAAACGCCTTTAGAATGCACTGAAATGGAATTAACACGTTAAGCTAAATGTCACACACACGAACGAATAAAAGTTAATAACTGTTATGAAAGAGCGGTTAGCCAATATATCTCACGATGTTTAACTATACAGATGAATTTAACTCATTCACTGCCACCGACGCGTATATCTGCGTTTTCGTGATTTTCGCAAAGTACGCTGTCAAAAATTATTCATTGGCATTTGAACGCACATAATATGCTTTGGCGGCATTTGATAAAGGTGATACTGAATGCGTTAAAGATAATTGATGATGAAACAGAGAAATCCTTGAAATGCTAGAAGGGTATCGTGTCTATCAAATTGTTAATATCTACTAGGGAAAGGGATATCTAAATGTTTGCACCGGTATTCTGATATTTCCCAAGTCTCTAAATGTTGGTAATACCGTGCCGACCGATGGTGAAATCTTGACTGACTGTGGTCTCTCTTCCAACATCAGCGAGAAAATATATTTTAAAAACCCATTAGGTACGCTGTTCAACGCATCCTCAAAGATTGGCACTGTTTCAATTAAAGTAAATAAAGGATACCTGTAACTGGGAATATGAATACATACATATCAGCTGGATCTGACACAATATCAATAAGTTATTGGGGCCACTTTTGACGCGAATACTTGTATTTTTAATAGTAGGAATCTGTGTTCATTGAGATGCCAATGCTTGTGTTGCTGAGGAAGATTAAGACAATTTCCTTAACAAACTCTGTTTCATCATCAGTCGTCACTTTTGATCTTTGAACATAAACTAATGAGCAACATTCTCCTCTTCCCTTAGGCAGAAGAAGGCAACTCTCGAACATCAGAAGGCGAAGACAACGATGGTAGTGAGATCAACGCCGGCTCTTCCAGGGTCTTATCTGCAGCCACATCCAGGGAAGAAGATGACGACTCCAGCAACAACGCTAGCAGTGAATGCAAGAGTCCGGGGCAAAGGTGAGAAATTTTGAATGAAAACATCAAGTAGTTGAAACTGTATTTTTAATTGATGACATGTTATTTTTGAAATGTGTTAAGGAATATGGTAGGACCGGAAGACAAAAGTGATCTTCATTGTTTCCAGACAATCGTAGGTTGAAAAGGTTAGAATGAATAAAAAACGGCTGGAATAATTTAGGTACCTACTTACGTTTTTTCGTCGTTTAACAATGTCAGTTTCATCACTAAGGTTTTAATAAACTTATGAGTACTTACTGTTTCCAATGTTATTGTTAAATATTACTGTCTTGGTATTTTTAATGGTAAGACTTTTACAGATCTAGGGCATAATATTTTTCCATCGAGAAAACTCGGAATACGACGACAGCTGCAATATCATTAAACTATATTAGCTATTGTATTAAGGTTAAGAATTGACTTAACAAAACATTGACTTAACAAATAATTTTTAGTCTATAAATAAGTAATAGTTACCCAGTTGTCCTTTTAAATTTTATTAATACCAAGTTTTAGTCTTCGAAAACGAGTTGTGTTAGTTACGTTAGAGAGTAACACCACTACGCCTGAATGAGGAAGCACTATAAATACAAAGTATTCTGATAAAACACGACAGAAAAACATTTAGAACTATATCTGTAAAGAGAATCCATCCGTGTTCAAATAAACGACAATCACAATAACACCTAGCTACTTAATTCTATCGAAGTCTTGGTACGACTTTTGTTTCCCCACAAAAGATAAGGTCTTGCAAATGAAATCGAAGCGACGGAGGCGTCAAAAGAACGCGCAGAACAATCCTGACGGCACAACAATCGGGATATCTTTCTTTATTCATCCATTCTCGCTTAACAATGGCGCTAATTTCTCACGGAAGGTTACAGACAAATAAATAATTGACTAGCTGCGTTTCAAACAAAGGAACACCTGACAACCCCTGTGTACGGCCGTTAGTAACAACGTATCTGCCTCGCAGCTCATTATTGGGAAAACCGTTCTGAATGCTTAGCTAAAGCTCGATTGTTCTTTCCTCGACTTTCATGTACCGTTTTTGTGTATGACATCACCTAAATGTGTGTTCTCTCTGTTTATTTTCGTTTCGGGCATCCTCATCCCGTGTGTTTGTAATATGTTATAGGTAGCGAAGTGCCCCTGAATCTGGATACGTTGATTGGTGTGGACATTTCCGTTGCCTTGTTATGTAATTATTATTTCAAGCGATCCACGTGTTTCGCAGATTTTATTTTAAGTTGTACTAGGGAAATCTAAATATCAACCGAATTTGGAACATAAGATTACTGTGAGACTCACTTTTAAATCGATCATACTCGAGACTCGCTCCTTAAATCGATCATAACGCGACATGTTTCGGGCTAATTCATAGCCCTTCATCTTGGAGCCGCGGCGGCTGCTGCCAAACGCGTACGCCAGATTGAACAATCACGCGAACAAATGATGGGCCGCAAACCAGCACGAAGCATATCGCAATAACTAGAAACTGTTAAAACATAAATTATTAATATGATATTACCTAAACTAGGGTTTATTTTTAGAGCCATTTAAAAGAAGTCGATTCTTAATTCCTAATCATTGTAGACTACAATACGAAAAATCGCTATCTATACGGTTAATCAAATTGATCCCAACACCTTGATGAACCATTTCACACGTGCATCGATTGTCTTCAGTAATGCAACATACCTAAAGTATGGAAAATGTGGTTTCAGTCAAATATTCTGAAATTTTGATATGTTATAGATTTCAGTGCCCTGAACAAAAGTCTATATGGGTGCTACCACGATTTCCGGGTCCCTTAACATGTTCTGCTCGATTTCGTACATTCTTCTAAATTCAAATTACAAAAACAACAAAATCGAATAAATGGACAAAATTAACGAAAACCAATATATTATATTATAACGCCTATAGCCTATTTTACATTTTTAACGTACTTACAGCGTAACGTATTAGGTTGGTACCGAATTGGAACTTAGTACTACTTTGTTATCTGGTACGAAATCGAGCAGAACATGAAAAGGGACCCGGAAACCGTGGTAGCGCCCATATAGACTTTTGTTCAGGGCACTGAAATCTATAACATATCAAAATTTCAGAATATTTGACTGAAACCACATGTTCTATACCAGGGGTCACCAAATGGCGGACCGCGGTCCGCATACGGACCGCCGACCCATTGTATGCGGACCGAGAAAATATTATCGTCATTCATCTTCAGGATATAAGGTCAATATTTTGCACCAATTCCACTCCAAACTTCAGACATAAAAAATATAACTAAATTCTTCTTCATAAAAAAAATACATTTTACTCATTGGTATTTATTATACCTACCTTTGTAGTTACCGTAATTAGCTACCTTTGTTCAATTTTTTTAAATGTGCGGACCGCGAATGTCATTTCATTTCTTAAAATGGACCCCGAGGGAAACTAATTGGTGACCCCTGTTCTATACTTTAGGTACGGTGTCCTTTATACGAGGTCCCCGCGAGCATCCAGAAAGCTTTGGACAGCATATTTCTAAGGTCACTAAGAGTAAATTGTAGTGACTTCGTTCCACCTTAGTATGAATGTCCCAAACATCAGAGTAATTTTAACAATTGAACTAATGCACTATATTACATAGCATCAACTGAGTAAGAAACGCTCATTTTACATCACCAATTTAATTTCACCCTGTAAAATACTGTATTCATTTAATACACACACACTATAAAATATGACACACATATTGTATAAACTTCTTAAGAAATCTCGTAAAATGGTGTAAATAATAATGACAATGGTTTAAACACCCGAATATTTTTCACCGCCCAGGGTTCTGGTCCTTCAAATTTCACTTACATTATTAACTCGTAAAGATCTCTGGAATTCTCTGTTCAGATCTCTCGGATTGCTCGCGGGCACTTTGTTAAGGGGTTATTTACCGCCGGGAAAAAAGGTTCTTGAATGGTGACCACGCACCGGAAGGCAGTGTTGGATGGCTTCCCACAATACGAAATGATGGTCTGGTCAAGGTCACCGAACTGGAACCGAAAGGCCATTAACGTTTTATTGTTAATTTTTTTGATGTCTTTATAGATAAAAAAGCATATCAACCCCAGCTTTAGTGTTTAAACTTATCATTTAAGGCGATGTAACTCATTGACGATTACACATCTCAAGTAGGTACCTTAAGATAAATAATTCAAGATGCGGTGACATACGAAATAGCATCAATAATTAATCCATTTGCTTCATATTGAATGGGACTTAAATAACTACGAGTTAAGTAACGTATACTGCCAACACCACGTTACACTAGATCCTCTACCAAATATTTTATGTTTACCTAAACTGCTGGAGGAGATATCCAAAAGAGAATATTTAGCGCTGATAATAATGATGAATGACATCACATTTGCTCGAATATTATAGAGGTGAAAGTTTGTGAGAATGTGCGTGTTTGTTTCTACTTCACGCGCAAACGGTTGGACTAACTTTGATAAATCTTGGTGTATAGGAACCTGTGTCGGCTTCTGTCCTGTCGGCCTGTAAACCTGTCACTATTATACATGCCGACTTAAAGCCTAAAAAAAATAAGCAGGACGGTGCCATATGGAACGTGAAATAATCATGGTTTTGTCTACGTGCGCTCTGCCTTACTCCATTTGAGAATACAAACGTGATGTTGTAATGTATGTGCGTATATAAAATTTTATCTTGGAATCAGCGAAAAAAGTGGGTAAGAGGAAGCAAGTCCTAGACTATTTTTTTATTCTCGTTTGGCTGAGCCGATTCTAAGTATCTCAAAAAGGCAGAACCTTACAAAAGCAAACTCACTTAGGGTTCGAGTACTTAGGCTCGAAGAATAACATTTAACGTCTTCAAAACTCGTTTATTTATTTTAGCTTATGCTAAGATTGATAAAGTTAGATGGGAGCGTCAAACTTTGATCGAATTATTAAGTCAATTGGGATAAACAAGCGATGTATTTTGTGAAACACGAAGTTCCCAGACACGCTAGAGTCGCTAGACGCTAGACAGAGCCTAGTCTAGGCCGACGGAAATATTCGAAATGCTTCCATGACCTACATTCTACATTCATTCCGTTTTCAGATAGGCGGCATGCATTTTCGCCGTCTGCGATGTAACAATTAATGTAGGCGCCAGATGTTTCTCTTCGCAAAGTGACTGCGAAATTTTGAATTCAATAAAAGGAAAAGTTCAGACTTTTTGTAAAAAGTTTAGACGAGTTTTTACTGCCTGTACATTACATACTTACGACACCCACGGAAGAAATAGATACCTATTGAAAATTAATTACACTTATCATCTGATTTCATATAACACATGTAGGTATTCACCAAAATTTTTAACTACAAGGTAACGTTATAGTATTACACATCCGAAACTGAAACAATTGTATAAGTCCGTAAAATCCTGAATAATTTATAATAACTATTAGTTAAAATAATTGTTTTAATTTCATTTTGTACAAGGAACGTAAAACAACAATCACAACCGCTAATTACCACCATAAGGCTACAACTAATTGGATTGCTGCCACTTAAGGCATTTTTGGAAACACAATGTTGCCCCAATAATGCTTTACGATGTTCTTTAATGGTCATTCTTCTCTATTGTATATTTAAACGTAGAGTGTGACGTTTTTATCAAAAATGCATGTTGTAGTAGGAGTTTATTCAAGACAGAACAATAAACAGATACCAATACAATTTAATAAGTAAAACGCGCTTTGTTAAAATTTATTTCGGAAATTCCATACAATATATCACGCCTGTGTACCGGAATGGAGTAGGCAGAGAACACGAAACATGACATAGACAAAACCATGTCCATTTTACAATCAGCAGCCGCTTCAAGTATTTATTCATTCAAGCAGTGTGTTCCCTTAAATCTTTAGCCCATTTTCTTTAGTCACCTCTTATGATAAGACCTCCACAGAAGAAATAGAGAAAACAAAAAAAACAAGAAAAATGGCAAAACTGACAAAGAAGAAAATTGCGCACGATGATACCTAAATGATAAATTATAATCCTGATGAAAGTTGGCTGTTAAATTTTCAGTTCTTCAAAATGGTATGAGCAAATCTGCAAAGTTCCAAAAATATGCCGTCACGCTATCGAAGTTTGCCGTCGAAGCCTATTAAAATATTAGGATCTTTGGAAGTTTAAGTCGAACGAGACATTGAAGCCGAAAGATTTGATAAGTCGGATCGTTAGTGATTTAACTAAAATCCGAATTTAGTTTTTGTTACAGTTATTTACTAGCACCTGCTAGGTATCAGCTACTTAACTTACTTAATATATAAGTAGCTGATACCGAAATGTTGTTAAGAAGACTCTTCATAATAGAACGCTGTGAACTACCTAGTTGTTGTCTATAAAAATTACAAAATGATCCAATGATCTAAAGAACGGGCACAAGCCACCTTTCAGTATGAGAGGGTTTGGGCTGTAGTTTCCATGCGGGACCAGTGCGAATTGGAAATTAACACAAAATTGATTAACCTCGTCACTGAGTGCAGGTGTCCTCACTGGTAGTGCAGTCAATGAAGCGAAAAATATGGTCTTACCTCCGAATTTTTTTACTGTGAACCGAATTGCATACAATTTTGGAATTAG
>BHDV01035552.1:17664-65291 GCA_005406045.1 Adoxophyes honmai
ATTCACTAATTGCATTACATTATTTTTCAACAACTGAGTCGGATAAGTTTGTTTTGTATTACGTCTTCTGTGTCACCCTGTATAGAGCTGTCAAGGTGTTGCTCTTAATGTCAACTCGATTAATAAGCTATAGTTAACAGGCGATCAAAGGGAGCGTAGTTTTTTAAGGCGTTTCAGCTGGTTGACCGTCGCAACGTCAAATTGTCTGTTATTAAAAAACGTAACTAATGTCACACCTGTAGTCCCTGTATTTACACACCAACTAAATTAAATGTACAAATTTCTTGGCTATATAAAGTTAGACAAAAATGCTATAAAAAGTGACAGGTAGCTAGTCCATTGACTACAAAATACACTATGTCCTTAGTCGCTTTTTACAACCCGCGGACGAAATAAAAAATTGTAACACATTGTACATGTACACCCAACACCACTCGGGTAGATATTGTACCTAATAACGAAAAATTTTAACAGGGTAACAACCGTGGCCATTGGAAAAACCAGGAAAAAATCCCTGGGTGGCCACAATGTTTAAAAGACGGTAGTTCGAAAGCAAAAGTTTTCTATAGAACCTTAAACAATGAAAACGAAAAGTTAGTAAACCTTTTCTATCAGCAGCGCTGCCGAAAAAACACCGCTATTAGAATGAGGTACCTATTTTCGTTGAGTCTCTGAAAAACCTTTAGTACGGACAGCTGCAGAGAAAAGTAACCCCCCGCCCATACAATGTTTCATTACTAGGGGGTTACCTTTCTCTGCAGCTGACTGTACCAAGTTCACACAGGATAACAGCGGAAATGATTCATTTGTGATTAGAATTTTTTATTTTTACTGTAAGATAAAATATTGATCATGCCATAGTAAAGTAAGGGGACGACTCATGTCTTAAACCGAGTTTAGGTCTACGTGTTTCTGGCTAGTCCCTTCAACTAGTAAATATACCAACTGTAAAAGAGCTTATTCTGTGATACGTGGTAAAAGAACCCTAAAAACTATGCAAAAATTTGCTCTTTAATGAAAAATAGGCATTTTTTAAAGTAAGGGTCTCACCAAACCAGTCGACGCCTTTTCGGCAAAATGCGGGTAGAAAAAGCTTTATGTCAAAGCAATAAGGGCGAACAAGACGTGAATTGGCTCGGCCATTCTCGGTCAAACGAGCCGAGCCGATTGACGTCTTGTTCGCCCTTATTGCGTTGACATAAAGCTTTTTCTACCCGCATTTTGCCGAAAAGGCGTCGACTAAGACCCTTATATAAGTTTTCGTGTGCCCTGCCTACTTCAACCAGCTCTCTCAAACTGTGTAATGTTTTGTTTTAAACTCTCAAACTGTACCTGCAGAGGCCTGTGCAGTGGACTTTAAATGTACATGCTGGTTCATTCTTAACACCCGAGAGTTGGAAGACCCTGTATAATGAACAGAACAATCGTCATGCTGCTTTGCAAATCCAATATGGCCACCCCGCAGCTGCGCACTTTGCATAAATATTATAAGTATATTCAATTATTCATGCAGTTAATTCGCCCTGCCTGTGCCGGTTGGATTACAGTACCTATGGCTATTCGTGAAGATTTTTAGTTACAGTGCTCGGCATTCAAATTGGCCAAAATTGACAGTTGCAGAACTCGCTTTATAGGTTGCGATTGGTTCGCACGATGATGATTGGTCGCGTTTACCGCTCCATTGGCTCGTTATAAAATGATAAAAGGAAATTTATGTGCAACGAGGAGGTACGTCCACACATCTATTTTCTTGATTACCACTTTGAAAAATCCCCTTCGTCATCGTTACTCTCTCTCTTCACAACCAGACTACCCTCGCTATCCCTACTCACCCCAACAAGGTACTCTAATACTGAAATAGCTTTATTAAAATAGATCACTGTGTCGTGACCTGCAGTAATCAGCAGCTGAAGAGAATAAACAACAACGAATTAAGCTAATGTTTGCCAGTAGTGGCTATAACTACGTCCGAGCCAACCTTTATTGTCGAGTCTTCATCATTGACACAATTAAGTAATATAAATAAATAAATAAATATCACTGGACCGGGGATCGAACCCGGGACCTTAAGCTTCAAAGTCAGGTTCTCTGACCGCTGGGCTATTCGGCCGTCGAACAAAAACAAAAAAGTAAAACAAAAGAAACGTTTGCAGACATCACGCCTGTATTCCTGGATGGGGTAGGCAGAATACACGAAACGTTCTATAGGTAGAACCAACTACCTCTATTTAACTTTGGCCGTTGTGCTTGTACACCAAATCTCGGAATCACCAAAGCTCGGAATCTAACTTGGTAAGATTTTCAGTGGTGGGTGGGATTGCCCACATTACCTAAAATCTTGCCTCGTTAAAATCCGGAGACTATACCGTCGGTGTGGCACCAGGGCACGATTGAAGTTGTTCAATTTTATTTAGATCTACTATTGTTTCTAAGTGTTTTACGCATCTACACTTTTTTTACGTTTTTCGATAATTATGCCCTTGTTCTACTGAAAATACGCCGTGTGGTGTCGGGCTTAGATTACCACCTCTACCTACAATCTTCCGTGAATGTCGTAAGGGGCGACAAAGAAAAGGTTAAAGATACATTTTACACGACAAGTGTACACCCTACCACTATTGTACATCTTTTATCTAACTTAGACTGCATAAAAACAGAACAAAATGTAATCCTGTAATAAGTTACAAGTATTTCAAGTTTTCGTATAAAAGCAGCGGGTAAGAGTGTCTACATGATTCTAAGTTCTAATTTTATAATGTTTTAAACTTTCGTGATTCTCATTCATATTTTTTACGATTTCGGACTTAATCAAGTAAGATTTTAATTACCTCGACGTTTCGGCCGCGTTATAGTTATATTAATAGACGACATACACAACTTCCAATACAATAAGTGTTTGACAGCCAACTCAATAATTAATCATTACATAGCTATTTAAATATTCTGATCGAGTTCAACGACACCCCGTATCGTGTGGCTGTCATTAACGAAGGTCAACGTCCTGAGTACATTTAGTTAAGTGCTAGAAAACTTAGTGAAATACGGCTTCGGTATCAGTAGCAATAGCGCATCTCAATTTACGGTAGGTGTACTTACAGACCAGCCACGAATGTACGCGCAGCGATAGCGAAGCGAGTAATATTTTAATGCATTCCGCATAAAAATATGATTTGATGTGATTATGTATCAGGAATGCTGCTAATGCATATTTGTTGCCATCCAAGGCTAAGTACATTAAAAAACCATGATCACAAATTTTCGACTGCTAATGGACTTTTATGTGCGTGGGTATTTAGATTGAAAAGAAACATATTTTTCAATCAATTTGTCTAATTTATACCAAAACCTCTAACGATTTTTAATCTGTCAGCGCTTTTAAAATGCCCACCCCTACTTCAAGAAAATCCAAAAGTTTTATAGAAAGTATTTTTAATCATATTCATTAAATCTACCTTTTCACTCGCTTTACCCTGCGTTTAGTAGCAGCGAAGCCGATAGGGAAGTGAAAGACCGAAGTTTATGAGTGTTTTTATAGGGGTTTCCCGGATACTTTTATTGATTTTCACAATTTGTTGGTGTGCCATAATTCTCGTGGAATCATTGTCGTAATTGACATAGACACGGCCCAAACACTTAACCTGAAATTGAGGTTATCTCATGATAATCTTGGAACTACTTTTCTACCTGACATGCAGGTCCACTAGTATGTTATGAATACTCCACTGTTTATCTCCTTTAAAACATCTATATCTAAATCAAATGTACTTTTAGCTTGCGTGTATTTCTAAAAGAGTAAACCTAATTTTCCTAACCTGTCTAGATTGTTGAGCAAGTTATCGCCATTCACGACGAATGCGAAGCCAGACGATATGTAAGTGGCCACAGTTGGCACCTTCTGCTTCTCGCGAGCTTAGCTGCGAACTTAGCAAAGAGCACGACCCGAACCAACGCCGACTTAATGCCTGATAGTAAACGAATGGCCTGGCTTTCGAGGAGCTAATCAACCAAAACAATCGACAGATACTGCCTTGAAAAGAACATCAAAAACAAAAGATTTCATTCACAAAACTTGAGACAAAAGACGATCAGTTTCAATCGAACAGCCTTGCGAAAAGCAACAATAAAAGACAATCGACGAGGTTATCCAAGCTACTCGAAAGCCATGTCAATCAATAAAGCATTAACAACTGATACCTACGTAATTGGTGCAGTCGCATCGCATATCACCAAGTTATATGTGCAAATTGCATAGTAAATTGTATTGATTAGTTCACGACCCTGCACAGCTGGACGAATAGACGTCACCGTAATGCTAAATCATACACGTAATTTGAGAATTTGTACTGTCCGAGAACGACTTAGTGAGAGGCTGATTTATTTTATTATGTATGCATGTTTTCTTTTGTGGAGTCTCTTTGCCACAGTGTATGTTGAGGAAGCCGTGAGTTTTGGGCCAGCTTTGGTGATAGTGTCAAACACATGCCGACTTCGTTAGGGTCAAAGAATGCCAATTTATTTTTAACGTGTACTTTTTTGTTTTGTGTTTTTGTTTCTCGCCTCGCTTTCGAAACTCACGGTGGGGAGGGTTTTCCACAAACAGATCACAACACTGTACACTGCTGCCTCCGTGTAACACGAAACATCCCTTTGTAGGCGAGCGATCATTGCATCGAGCTCGTCAAGCTCTCACAAGTCCGTGCCGGACACAGAGCGCCCGGGATCAGACACTGACAAACGCGGGCATAAATGGAGACACGTCCAAGCTGTCATGGCATACTACCAGGCTCTCAGGAAAATAAAAAGGTTCGATTCGAGAGAGGACAACGGTAAAGCCGCCTCGTTGTCGATTGTTTATCATTGTTTGTTTATGATTTCCCACTAATGTGCTACCTTCGTCTGTGTCTAGGCCTTCGGGAATGATTTACTCACTGGATATGTGTGTTTTCTTGTGAATATTGTGTCTTACTAGTTCACCTTAAAGCGATTCTACTTTCCTACTGTCACTTGGGAGATCAATTCGTAATCAATGTTTTATACTTGTTTAATTGCATCTGTTTGAACGTTTCAATTTGAATAGATTTATTAAAACTTAGAATTTAAGCTCCTGACTTTAGATGCAGTTTAGTTCTAGTTTAGATACGTGGTTTTATAGAAACAGACTCACTAATATCTTACTCTACAGACATACTTTTTATATTTATGCAATTTCTTTATCTAGTGTGAATAATGCATAGCCGCATGTCGATACAGGTAGTTGTTTGTTTGCACGTATATAAATTAAATTTGAGTATAAATAAATAAAAGTAACCGCAGAGCCATTTTAACTAAATAACCAAAGTTTTATAGAGGCATCTTTAAACTTAACTGATTAATTTGCATTTCTGTGTTGATTTCAAACCGATTCCAAATTAAATCTATTCTCGCTAACCTTATCTTGAATTGGCGTAAAACTTTGACAGCCACTTGAAGCTAGTCTTCCAAGAAATTTGACTTTCTGACAGCATGGTAACTTTGCTTAGCACATTCCGAGTGGTCTTACATACAAGGAATACTGACTTGTTTTTGTAACGCAGAACAAAGTCCAATCAGCGATGGATGAAGCTGCGAACGACGGTGCAGTTGAGCTCGGCGATCCAGAAGAAACCGCCGCTGAAGAGAGAAGACTCATTCCTCAAGAGGTTTTCCACCCGCCAGATACCGGAGACGCAGGAGACTGTGAGATTTTGCTGCTACCCGCAACTTAAACTTCTTGATGTCTGTTACCCAATTTTCCCACAGCTTTTACATGACGTAATTTTGTTCTTTCCCATGGCAAAACGATATAGGCATTCCTATTTGGTACCAACTCACCGAAACCGATAAAACGATTTTTTTACCAAGACTTAAAATGATGTTTGTTTAGTTTGTTATGTGCCAATCCAGATTTTTTTACTTATGAGCAAAATTCTAGTCCACTAGCACGTAAGAGATGTTATAATATTATTATGTCGAGATAGAATTTTGTTCTCAGTGTCTCTACATATTACTAAAAGGTATCTTTCGTTGCATCTTTAATCGGTGTAAGCAGTTTAAAAACCTTTTTATATGCAATAATGCATGTTTAAAGTAATCCTTATGTGTTTGCTGTCAAATTTTACGTCACATCTTAATTTTATTACTGACATTAAATGTATTTTGAAACGTACATTGTCTTCACCATAAATCTTTTACGATTTGAATCGTATCTTCTTGCACGTAATTCGACAAATGTTTGGACAAGCATGATATAACTAGAAATACGCCGATATAGTGAATTTAAGTAAATCAAAAGGAGCAATACAAATATGAAGAGTAAATCCATAGAAATAATAACGAAGAATACTTAGCAACTAACGTTACGCAAAAGTCGTGCGATAGTTTCTATACTGTTAGGAGTTCAATAACTTAAATTAAGTTGAAAATCTTAACCAGAGGCCTTGGTATAATACGACTGTTTATATCCCCAACTTAGACGTGAAAGCATTTTTCATCTCTGTCTTTCACACTTAGTTAGAACGATACATGTTTGGGATAAAAATTTGTCAGAATTCGTAAATTTGATTTTCAGAATTTTGTAGCATTCGGAATAATAACTTTTCGTAATTATGAAGTGAACCGGAGTAACTGTATAGATCGTTTCATCAGTCAACCCAATGCCGATCTTACGCGAGTTTCTGCTATAGGTGCCATGATAGATAGACTGACAGACAACACTCAATCTACAACCCTGCAACAATTTCCAAAATTCTGTATAGTGAGAACTTTTCGAAACCGGTGTAGAACAGGATAATAATATTAACTACCACAACATAGTTATCAAGTTTTTTTTTAATATTACTTCGAGCTTCAATAAACATCTTTCTTCTCAGGTAGAAGACACAGGCTCGGAAGGCGCGACAGGCGATCAGAGATCAACGAATCGCCAGCGCAGGAGGAAAGTGCGCGCCCCACGGACAGTCGTCAATCCAGACGAGAACTTCTACTTCTACTGGCTGTGGGTCATCACCGCTTGTGTCCTCTATAATCTATGGACACTCATCGTTAGGCAGAGTTTTCCTGAGTTGCAGGTAAGACATCATCATTTTCATCATCGGCATCATTATCATTGTCATCGCCATCTCAGCCCAAAGATGCTGCTCATCAACGATTTGCAGTTATGGCCGAATCTGACTCGCTTAGCTCTATTGCCACCGTATTGGTGAAATTACAATAGGGGGCACTCACGTCACGTCACGTTACGTCACGTCACGTCACGTCCACGTCGTCATTTTTGAAGTATATGTAAATCAACATTGCATCCGTGCGAAGCCGGGGCGAGTGGTTAGATCTCTTATGAAGAAAATAGTAGCTGTAGATAAATTGTTAACAATTCCACACAACAAAATGATTTCAGAGCCTGCGGGCCTAAATTCAATTGTAATAGTTAAAGGCCTTGTTAGGAAAGAAACGTGGTACGCATATTAAATCATTAAATAATATTAAGTTTATCTCAGTTTACGATTCGATTAAGGACGTTTGAATCAGTATAATGCTCTTTACGTACAACTATGGGATTATACTATATTTCTGATTTTTGCTTTTTGATGATATGCGTAAAAAAAGACCTGTAATGAGGATGTAGCTGCCAGCTACAGACAGACGCACAGAATGCATCTACAATCGACATCTGTTAAATAGAAACAGTGAACATAACTTCGCTACGCGCGAGCACTCGCCGCTCTTAGAAGAGCGCACGGTGCTTGCGCATTGACGTCTGCAGGCGAAGTGAACCTCGTGCGCCGGTCGCGCATATTTATATGGCACGCACACAAGCGCGCGCGGCGCGCATGCGCGTGAGCCGTCGCGCGGCCAAACATCACGCCATAGTCACGCCATCATCGCGCCACGCGATTTGATAGAGCCTGACACCACTAGTTGCGGACCTACGACAATTGTATATATTAACCCTTTTATTTTAATAAATTATGCATTCTCTACGATTCGCTACGACCTAACTACGTGTTTGCTTTCGCACCTTCTATACCTCCAAACTATCTCCAAGGTATCTCCAAAGTTCCTCTAAAAGGATAATCCATATCACTATTTAGGCGAAAAGGTCGACAGGTTGATAAACGCTAGAGATTCACTAGCAACACCAAAAAGCTAACGTATTCTAGGGTTCCTTCGCAAAAAGGGAGGCACTGGATTGCATTTCAGACGACTAGACCCGGGAGTATTTTCACGAACCTGTCGGATCACGAGGATTATTCGAGACTGAAGCCATGATTGTTTCTTTCCATTCATGATTCTTCACAATACTCAAAGATAGCTACAAAGAGTACTGTGCAGAAGATACAATAATGACATAATGTGTCAAATAATCCGATCCAAATCCCTAACCTGTGTCAGCGTACCCCTTTAAAGGATCCAACGTGTTTCATTCTCATTTTACTCAAACAGTTTTAAACAATATAGAATCTAATTTATTCACTCTGCGCGAACTGATTCAATTGCCAACTCTTTTACTTTACCTATTTTATTGCTTTTAACTTTGTTGTGTTTAAGTAAAATGAACAAGAAGTTCAGTTCAAGTTCAGCTCTCCGATTTCATCGATAGATTTTTGGATGCATGGACTGCAAACCAATAATTCCTGGAAAAACTGAAGGATTTAACTATTTACCTACCTACCTGTTTTTCCAAGTAGGGTGGACAGAGTACACGAAACGTCACATCAACAAATCTATGACTATTCCACATTTTGTTTCCACTTTTGGGTTATTTTTAGCTTTTAAGTTAGATAAATGAAGTATACCTACCTAATAATGACTTATCTACTTGTCTGTCATGAACCTCGACCTAGTTTTTTAAGTCGCCTCTTAAGAGGATAGGAGTCGCACCACTTTTCCCTACAAACGTAGTCCCCTGTTTTCTCCGTGAATAATGACATTAGAGCAAAAACATTTTTTACATTATATTTGTATTTGTTGATGCTATGCCTCTATGATTTGCTTTTATCGATATTCTAAATAAGAAAAAAATAAAAAATATAAAAATTTAGAAAATCGATAAAAGCAAATCATAGGGGCATAGCCACAACAGATACCTACAAATTTAATTTAAAAAAATTTTTGCTCTAATGTAACGGGTTATTCACGGAGAAAACAGGGGACTACGTTTGTATGGAAAAGTGGCGCGACTCCTATCCTCTTAAGTACGACATCCACAGATGAAATTGAGATATGTTAATTTATACATATAGTTACACATAGCTCATTAAAAAATAACTGTATGATTTATGTATGAAAGTTATGAAACGGTATAAACTAGCAGAGATAAAATGTTGAGTGTCACTTAAAACGAAAGAAAATTTGATTTTGTACACGAACGGTCATTACCAACAAGTATTAGGTACACCAACCGTAATTCCTCCGGATCTTAATTTTAACTAGTCAAGAAACAAAATTTACTCATGATTTTATTCCTTTGCTGGTAATTACCACTATCTGGGACGCCGCTTAAGCAAACTGTTAATGGAGTTTCCTCGTAGACTTTGGCATTTGTGAAATGTGGAAATGTGAACACAAACTTAGAGTGCTACGATCCAAGTGTCGTTGGACATTTTAAACAAACCCTCACCTCAGAACGTTGAACGCGATGAGCGCTCTAGTGGACTTACTTTTTCATTATTTCCCAAGACGAAGCTAAGTAAATACGAAACGATAGTAGGATCTTAAATACTCTCAAGGGACGCTTTGCCCGGAGACAGGTCTTCACAGCTCTAAAAACAGAACGTACAAAAACAAATGCTAGACAACATCGAGCTCTAAAGTAAAAAGCGTAAAGACAACGGGTTTTTTGGTGACCGCAAAAGTAATTTTGGAAACTATGTGTGCAAGAGTTTGAGCAAAACGCGGCTAACACAATCAAATTAGGTTGGTAAGTTCTTTGAATTGAAATGGATTACTTATTTAGTTTCAGTATTGAGGGCAATGAACTTTTTGAACTTAATCTCCATTATAATTTTTAATGTTTCATAAACTGGTATAATAAGATGTAGCTTCACTAGCTTCAGATTATGAACTGCTCTTTGAAATTAAACCAAGCAATTTTGGGAAGACTCGTTGAACGTTGGGGAGATATCTTGCTTAGTTAAGATTGTCTAGAGCTTGTTATTTTGAACTAGTAAAGACAGTGATTTATATTCAAGGCTTGAAGTTACCAATTAGTCAGATGCGACACTACGAGTTTGAATATTAATTTTTGCTCTTCTTTATGAGCTTTTGTGCATGTATTTAGGCCATTATAGAATTTGAAAAATAAAAACTCTTATGTGAATACTCAAAATCGTGGGTGTGGTGAAATATTCATGTAACATTTTTGGTTCCTTTCCCAAGTGACGGAGATTTTTTTTACTATCAGTACCGGTGTGGTGTCGGGTTAGAATAGCACCTCCCCCTTTCTTCCCGTGGGTGTCGTAAGAGTCGGCTCTGGGAAAGGGTTGGTGTATTGTGGGCGATGGGCTAGCAACCTGTCATCACAATATCACGTTTGACCATCTGGTTACCCTCAACTTGCTGAACGTGGCACTGGATTTTTGAATTCATGTGCTCTGCCTACCCCTCATGGGAATACAGGCGTGAGAATATGTATGTATGTATGTATGCAGTACCGGTATCGAGTATGCTCTTGATTACGAGGCATACTTTATTTTTTCCTAACGAGTATTGAAAAAAAAAATTTTTTTTCAACACATTTCGTTTCCTCGTAAAACATTGGCTAGTTAAATTTGACGCATTCTAGTAATCCATTGCCTTGAAGTTACATACATAGCATAACACTTTCTTCGCTCGCGCCCTACTAGTTTCCGCATTCGCATGAAAATGTTTCGGGACATCCATCTTCTCTTTGTTAAAACTAAAACAAAACAATGATAAACTATTCGTACATGCAACCCAAATAAACAACTTAACAGTAACAGGGGCGTAATAACAAAAGGCATTGCCATATTCAGCCCCATTTGTGTAATCTAATGAGCCGAGGGCAATCAGAAGTGAGAAGGGGAATCTGACAGCCGGCTACCCGTGAGATTACTGAGGTTGGTAGTGTGAAGCGGGCTTTATGGTACTGTGACACGCGCTGATATGAGATTTAAGTTATAAACACACAATTTGTACAACTTTAGTAGACATAATCTCGTATTCTCAAATTTAGGCAAAACACAGGAAGCGTTACATAGAAAAAACATGACTTTCACGTTCTGTAGCAATTTAGGACAATTTCAGGTTTAAAGAGACAAGAAATAAGAATAATAGTGACAGGTTGCTAACCTGTCGCCTAAAACACACCTTTTTCCTTAGTCGCCTCTTATGCTTATGACATCCACGCAATGGAGAGATGTAATCCTTAGTCCGACACCGCACTTTAATAATGACACTGTGAAATCGGTTAGGTGAAAAGTACGCAATCCACGTTAGTACTTTGCCACTTTGAACATTAGACTACCTTAACTTAGGGTAAAATAAAACGGATCCATTCGCGCCTTCGACCGAGATTAGTGCGACATGTTTCTGGCCAATTTCCGACTCATCATTAGATACTAGAACTACAGAGGCTGTAATAAATGCTCTCGTTATTTTCCTAAAATCAACCATTATCGTTCGACGGCTGTCTATTCAGAATTGGGTTCCTTATCATTCCAGTGACCAGGAGGTACCTAGATATCAACCTAATGGTAATTGTGACCTTGGCCATACTGCGGACCCTTAATTAACACACAATTTCCGGGACCCCAGAGTCCAATAAACCGTCGCCATTATTATATGAAGTCATGATTATTATATGAAGTGCCTACCGACGGAGACCAATTTAAGCTATCATAATCGTTATAATTAATTGAATACTTAATTTGAGTGCGTATCTAAATATCGTGGCCGTGTGATACCAGGTTTAGAATTGTCTCCATTTTTTCCGTGGATGTTGTGAGATGCGAATAAGGAAATAGGTTGACGTATTTTAGGCGCCAGTTTAGCAACCTGTCACAGTTATAATGCCTCTTCCATCTGTTCCTACAAAAAAAAAGTAGTTAGGTAGTCATGTTTTTGTCTATGTCACGCTTCAAGGGCTCTGTCAACCCCGTTTGAGAACACGCGCGTGATACCTATTTAATAGAGAACTATACTTTACTCACCATGGACGTTATTTAAACCTAAAGAAATCATCATTATGTTTACTATGACAACTTTCTGCGGTGGATGAGTCATAAGTCAATTTACGACTATAAACAGTGAACTCTAAACTGCTTATTTTCATTGTTTCTCGATAGCATTGCAACTGACTGCACCCTAACCAGTTCTATTCGGTAATCGATTTCCTAAATCAGTGTCTCCAAATCAGACGGCGAAATTGGAAAAGGGTGGATCAGACAAACAATTGAGCGGTCCCATTTTGTTTTACGTCCGAATACTGTACTTACAGGATTTAAAGTTCATAGGGTTCGTCTAATAAAACTCTGTCTCCTAAATTAGCGCAATTTTACGATCTGACTGCGTTTTATATCTTTTGAAGTGTTTTTCAGCGGTTAACTAATTTACATTTTAATTTCGTAAACAATTAGATGAACGTAGCTAAGAGGCAACTATGAAATAGATTAAGGTTTAATCTAGGCAAGGATAACAACCTACATACACATACATACATATTCTCACGGCTGTATTCCCAAGAGGGGTAGGCAGAGCACATGAATTCAAAAATCCAGTACCACGTTTAGCAATTTCAGGGTAACCAGATGGTTAAACGTGATATTGCAGTGACAGGTTGCTAGCCCGCAACACACTAACCCTTTCCCAGAGTCGACTCTTACGACACCCACGGGAAGAAAGGGGGAGGTGCTATTCTAACCCGGCACCACACGGGGCAACCTGTCATTGTTATATCTCGTAACTTGAAACCTAAAAATTATGCTAGAAAAATTAGTAATAGTCCTGGTTTTGCCTACGTAGCGTTTCATGTGCTCTACCCTATTTGGGAAAACAGGCGAGATGTATGTCGACAAGTCGATATATTGAATTTTGAGACTGGCCATAAATTCTGACAGATTGTTTTTTTTTCACAGATAATGTTCCATTATTTCTGGCTGGCTTGCGATGGCATCAGCGACGCAGTTTTCGCCCTGGACCTCGTCGTGCAACTCCGGACGGGGTACCTCGAACAGGGACTTATGGTAAAAACCCATTAACTCAGCTTCTTAAGGGTTCTCAAATCTTTATTTTTATTATTGAAACAGCGATATCAGCTCATTGAGTTATGTTCTAGTTCTTTTAAATATTTTTCTAGTTTATTTTTGAAAATGTTCACCAAAGGCGCACTTGTCAGCAGCTCAGGAAGCTTATTCCGTTAGAACACAACACATTTAGGACATTATGCCTTTATGCAAAAAATAATGCTATGTAAAAATAGCGTGTTTTTTTTCATGTTTAATGTCCTGCATATGCAGGTTTTCCGCTGAGAGATTTGACAATCCTGATCCAAAACATTTAAGTACTGTGTGAATGAGTGTTGCTTTTCCGATGGAATATCTTTTGTTCTCATTTTGTTCCACGATTTGACGACCATGAATGGCTAGTGACTGCGTAAACGATTTGTATGAGCACCGCTGGCAAATGCTTACGAAAGTGTGGGAAAAGACTCCAATAGAGAGACTTCTCTCCAAGTCAGATTATGCCTGGGGACCGAAATCCAAAGAGAGAGAGTGTGTAAATGCAACAGATCTTCGAAACTTTCTTATACTTAGTCATGTAGGATTACTATTTGACAGTTGATTATGCAAATGACGTTTGTACTAAAAGTTTAGCTATTCAACGAATGGTGGCGCTAGGGCGGTACAAAATAAATCGGATCGTTTACGCCGTCACTAGTGGGTATGGTAATTATAAACATGACACTAGATGTAAGTGATTCACTTATTTGGTCCAATTGCCGTGAAGACTACGCTGCCACCTTAAGATTTTTACTCTAAGAAGTTTAGAATGAGCGATCACACTTTCCTTTGTCTTGGCGTCGAAAAAAAAAGACAATTAACACTAATGGGACATGGCTAGACGAGTGCATCCAATTTGTAATTTATCACGCGTTTTAATTAAGTAGATAATTAAACAGGACCCAACTAAAGCCATTTTTATAATAACAATGTTGTGTTTTTAACATTGTGTTAATATTATAACAGTAATTTTGGCAAACAGGAGTTCATTATAATGAGACTGTAATACGATTTCAAGCGGCTCAATTTAATTTGTTTGCTAAATCTTTAAATAACAGTACTTTTTGGGGCTCTACTAATGAATAATGAAGTTGTAAAAATAACTTTTAGCGTAGGTACTGTCGTATTCTCAGATCGTACTTATGACATCATTTTTAACAGTCTATTCGACATCAACATTTGGAAATTCACAAATTTATCATGAAAATAGGAAAATGCTTCTGGGGATGTTACTGACCTACTTTTGATAAATGGGATAACTTTAAAGCTGAATCATAAAAGGATTCGTATCCGTGCTTAAAATTTTCCGGGAGTCAAAATTCGCCCTTAACCTATTTAGCTGAAGGTTTATTTCGTCTGGTCTGTTAACGAAAGTGTCCGTAATCTATACGTTTCGATTGGCACAAACTCGTTGACTGTTCTGTGTTCGGGTTAGCCCCCTCTTCAGTAAATAGGGCAGGGTTCACAGATACGCATCTAAAGAGGGCATATCATCTACTTAACTTCTTTACCAAACCGGCAAAGAAATTTCCACGAGCATAAAACAAATGAAGGAGCTTTTTTAAATCTATCAGAACAGAATGTTTCAAAATCCTTTTTGAATCTTTATGTACCTATTGTACACCTACTCATAATGTTTATTGTTACTGTAGGTATTTCAATTGCTATTAAGGCAACCCCCGAAGGAATCGAAATGTAGTGGTTATCAAAGATATTGAGGCGTTCGTGTGATGCATGAGGTTACCGCAATAGTGGAAAGAAGACGGTAGTCGGCCGTATGCTTTTAGCTACCGCTGTCACGACTGACTAGGCGACGGGGCTTGGCGAACAGTCTAGTGTAAAGACGATGAGCTACGAACGATTCACTGTAGTGCACTATCTGCCAGAGAATAGCTAATAGTACTGAGTATAGTAGAAGGTCCGGTCCCGAACATGTTTAGGCGTAAAAATATTGTTTTCTTTGTACCATTACTTGCTTGGCATTTCACGTGTTGTCGCCGGTGTACCTATCTAAACTGCGGATTGGACCTTCCTTGCTTCTTGCGTAATAGGTCGTTAACTGATTTGACAAAGCATATACATTTTACAAGTTTTATTGTACTATACTTGTGTTTTGTTCTAGGTATACGATTCGAAGAAATTAGCCAAGCATTATTTGGCATCGCGCCCGTTCCTCCTTGACATCGTATCGCTGACGCCCCTAGATTTGCTGCAACTCAAGATTGGTGTCAACCCTATCATCCGCTTTCCTAGATTTTTTAAGGTAAGAAACACATAATAATTGTAAAATACACAATCCTGCAGGTTTTGTCACGCCTTGTCAGCAAATTAAAGCCATTTTAACAATATTGTACCCGAAATGCATTCTCTTCTGTGTATTCCATACATCCCACGTGCGTGTAGAATAAATAAGGAATACCATTATGCTAGGTTTACACGCGTGCCAAGCAGCCCGGCAAGCAGCACGGCGAGCAGCCCTGCGGTCCGGGCTCGCCAAACAAGTGCACATTCAAACAGTCGAACAGCCCGTTTACATGCTTGTGCTTGTGTTTGTGCCCGTTGAATGTCGTATTGAACGCGAGTGTGTAAACCCGACATTAGACTGCGCGGGATCACAAATACATAGTTTCCATTCTTCTAACCAATAAACTAGTGCGACAGGGATGACTGCTTTTATTTTGACGATAAAAAAAAAACAAACAAACAAACCTACGTGCGATAAGAAATTGAAACCAGAGACGATGGCTATGTGAGCTCATTATTTAGGTACGACAGCAAGGAAAATTGCGAGGATACCTAAACTGTAACTGTGTAACTGTACGAAATCTGGCAAAGGCACTGTGACAATAGTATTTTACGTATATTAACAAAACGCTATGGTCCCTAGGATAAAAATGTCATCAATGCAGATTTTAATTAAACAGAAACCCAATTTCTTACTGAGATTTCACAAATGTGACCAATAAGCAGGGATTTGGAATGGCGGAGGCCTCGTGAATCGCCATAATGGCGGGAATAAATCCGGCCCGTTCGTGGGATTGCCCTGTCTCGGCATTTTTAAGTTTATACTCAATAACTGGCCGGCGAATAAGCGCCCCGGAATTCGAATTTAAATTCAGTGATTGGTTGTAGATCTTCAATTGTCCATAGAACTAATAGCGGGCAGAACTGTCTGGAGTTTCAATTTGATTTGTAACTTCTTCGACTCGATTCATTTTTATGTTCGATGAAACGACTGAATTAATAACGGTGTGAAACAGTTAACAAGTATTTTTCTTGTTCTTTACTCCGAAGTCTTGCAAAGAGTTGTAAAGGCTAAGGAGGGGTAAAAGTAAAAATCCTATGAATAATTAAACTTCCTTTTAGATCCTTTCAACAAAACAGTTAATAGAAACCGGCTTTTAAAATATTATTAGAATTGCTCTTTGGTCCAGGAAGATAAAAGTTAATCGAGAAAGCTTCTCAAGTAGTTTTAGATTTAGAAAACTCCAGTTTCTTCAGAACATTAAATTAAAAATGAAACTAAACTATGAAGCCAATTACCTAGTATAAAGTATACTTTGTGTTCATTCATTTCACGTATTTCGTTCAAACGGTCCACGGCTTTGCCCTGTAGCGTCCTACCGCCATCTATCGTCGAGAAGTAGAGCTTCTACAAAACGCCATCCACGTCTTCAGTTGTCACAAACTGTTCTACGTGGCGGTGACTAAGTTTCTTTAAGTGGTTGCATAAATACAACAGTTTACTTCCATCTCTTCCGTGAACTTCAATCCCCAGACAACATCCGCCTGGAGAAAGATCTCTCGATTAAAGTCTTTTCTACAGCCCTATTCGGTCTTCCAGTGTTATTTTAGCCATTTCCTTTTAATAATAATTTCTCCTGCAGGTGTACAGGGCTGTAAGCTGTTACTACATTGTGGAGTCCCGGACAGTGTACCCCAACTTCTGGCGGGTCATCAACCTCATCCACATCCTGCTGATCCTAGCGCACTGGTTCGGCTGCTTCTACTTTCTGCTGTCAGAAGCCGAGGGGTTCCAGGTATGTTTCATTTGTTCTTAATTTCATTTCGTTCCAGGTAGGTATATTTCATTCACTATTGTACAGGATGATGGGTAGACGCGCCTCCCCAAAATTGGGATGTCGCCTTGATTATTAACATAAAAAAGGTGCATAAACTTCATCAATTCGGTATCATCATTCATCATCGTTCATACATACATCGGAAAGTCAAGGCATTTAGACAGTTTGAGTGAGTCTCACGACAGTTCATGTTTAGAAGACCGATACTAGCGATTCTATTATTCCGTTTCGAAGTGATAGAAAAACTATCTTAAACTTAAAACTACCCTGAAACTCAGTTATAGTGAAATAAAACGGATACTCACGTCTTCATGTCGAGATTAGCTCGACATCTTTCGGGCCAATTCATGACCCATAGAGCGCTTGTGCACTACCATAAATTTTCCGGTCCGGCTTTTTACTCAATGGGCGTTTGTGCACTACCATGAATTTTACGGTCCGGCTTTTTACTCAATGGGCGTTTGTGCACTACCATGAATTTTACGGTCCGGCTTTTTCATTAATGTCTCGTCTCGCTTGCTCTCCCATTAAATTGTATTGATGTGAGCGGGACGGCGCGACAGACCTTAAAAAACCGGACCGGAAAAACTGAAAATTCATGGTAGTGCACAAGCGCCCCAAGTCTCGTCTCGCTTGCTCTTGCATGAAATAGTATTAACGTGAGTGGGACGGCCGGGACGGCGCGACAGACATTAAAAACCCGGACGGCCGGACCGGAAAATTCATGGTAGTGCACAACCGCCTATACTCTGACTGCCAATTGCGTCAAGCAGTCGCGTGGAAACAGCAATAGCGCACCGTGACGCGTTGCTTCCAGTGATGGGTCCCCAGTTGGTCTAAAACTTGTCGAGATAATCCAGATATGAAGACGTAGGTACGTGTGTATACCCGTTTTATTTCACTATGTTAGAAAAAAAAGTCGGGAACACGCGGTTTAATATCTCCGAGCAAGACATCAGCGATTAGAATATTTTTCGAGCTGGGGTTTAATATAGTAATCACAGTAATATATCGTTCCAGTAACAGCGGGCAATTTCCTTAACCCAAAAGAAGCGACACAGCTATTATGATATAGAGTATAGACTATGGCTAGACTGCTTCTTAGGTATTTAGATATAATAATGTATCATGTTATTCTTACAAATATCACAGATACATTATAAGGGTTTTTTTGCTATCGATTCGGCTTTACTTCCTGTTGATCTAATATCGTGAAACTTCTCTGAAGCAATATGTGAAGGAAAAAAATCTAAAAATTATACAAATTAAGGGGGGCTCCCCTACAAAAAACGTTTGGCTACAAACCTTAAAAATGTCAAATCCCTCCTGTTGCGTTTGTATTTATGAAATTTAACTGTTATTCCTTCAATCCAATAAAATTAACATAGGATACAGATAAATAATAACTATGCGGTTGCTCAGTACTTTGTCACAGGGTGTTCTCTAACCACGGAACTACGCAAATCTGATTAATACTATAATACGCAGAACTGCCAACTAACACACGTTACAGATTGTATTATGCGGTCATTTAATAATGAGATACATTAGTCAAAACCTCAAGATGTTTAAGCCGCACCTATTATGTCTTGTTGACACAAACATACTATCTACATTGTATACGTAACATAACATTATGATCATCAAGCATATATTTACCAAATCGGGTACACATAGCACATGAAACCTAACAGAAAAAAACGCAATTATAGGTTAGTAGTAAAAGAAAAATATATGTGATCAAAACATTGAAGAGGAAAAAGAGAAAGAAAACAAGGAAAGAAAAGGAAGGGAGAAGAAAAAAAATAAAGATTAAAAAAATGGTTGTTTTTAATTTTAAGTTTAAGCTAAAATAAAAATAAAATAAAAAAACAAAAATCATCAAGGTCCATACCTTAGTCCGTAGATGAAAATTTGTTTAAAAAAAACGCAATTATAGGTTTGAAAAATAGATGGAAGAAGTACGACTATAATAGTAACACGTTATTAACTTGTCATTTAAAGCATATTTCCTAAGTCGCCTCTTCTTTATAATATAATCTCTAATGTATTTTTGGTATGCGGATTCCAAGGCCTCGTGCAAGACCTGTCTGGATCACTACCACCATCGTACCCGCTAAACCGTATTCCAGGATGGAAAATTAGACACTCGGTACAATTACTGTCACAGCGCATTTGTAATCCGTTTGGTAGTGCGGATATCTATGGGCACGCGGGACCCACATCGATTGCCTTCCTCGCGGTATACCTACTCGTAAAGTACCTAAACATGTAAGTAGGTACCCAGTTAGGTTGGTACATGTCTCTAGTAATATTTTTATAAGACAATTTTTACTTAGAAAAAGTAGACTTCTCCGAAATATATCTATGTTATTTTATAGAAAAATACTGTGTAATATCGTCATGTTTTCTGTCATATTTATTTAGGCTACAGGGTCCAACTTCTAATACAATTTTATTACTTTTGGGGTCGGGACATTTGGCCGAAGTCACTTTCCTCATAAAATATTTAAAGAAATATTGATGGATTACTCTCTCTTTGAATTCACTTGCTTGGGATAAACTAAAACCTGCCCACTATTTGCGATCATTTATTAATATAGGCACGTAAATGTTTAAGTGGATTGGTGAAACTTGTCACGGCAGAAGCGGTTGGCAGAGTATAAGAAACGTTACATAGAACAAATTACAAAACGTTTAGGTTTTGTGGACATTTTTAGCCATTTAAATCGGTTAGTTTATTTTTTATAAAAAAAAATCGTAAACCGCAATTTACCTTTTATTTATCTTTTAAATGATACGGAACCCTTCGTGCGTGAGTCCGATTCTAACTTGATCGGTTTTTTAAACTGTGGCTTTATTCTTTTAAACATGACGTTGAATGTTTGCAAAGATTAGACACATATGAGCCGTTGTATAAGTCACAAAAATATCCGTCCGTAGAATAAGAAAAAAATGTACGTTTTCATTTACCAAAAAAGTAGGTGGAGTTTTTATGTCGATAAAAATTAGAATCACTTTCTTTACATTCTAGAGCTTCTTGTATACTCTGCATACAAATAAAAGGAAAAATCACGTCGTAAATGGTATTAAGCTCAGTGTTTCAGGCCAATCTGTAGCTTCCTATTTCAGACCCACGGAGAATGGTGACAAACTTTACAAATGGATTCTGCGATTTAATATAATTTTCCCAAACTATTGTACATTATGGCCATAACTTAGGTACGTAGCAAATTATATTTCAGAGCACCTAAGTACCTTAGCACGCTTTCCGAACCGGATTGGAAGCCGTCCCATTTACCACAAGATTGATAATCCCCCTGTAGCAAGCGGGACAGCAAATAGTCGATTATAGGAAATTGTAACCTCTATCTACCTTCTGAATCTCATTCTTGATAGCTGTATACTGCATATACATACACAAACAAAATGTGTTCTTTAATCGAGTAGGCAGATCACACGAAATATTACGTAACCGCTTTTAGCATGATGAAACGGGTATAATAGTGACAGGTTGCTATCCCGTCGCCTAGACCATACCTACCTAAAAGAAAAAATGTGTTAATAAATACACAATAAAACATAACATTAAAAAACATGTTGATTTAAGTACTTAATTTAAAATAAAATTTACAAAAAAAATACCTTCATTCAACAAAATAAGTATCATGCTGTGCCAGATTGCGCCAAAAGGATCGAAACCTTTATTTTGGTCCCTTCTTACGACGTCCACGAAAGAACGAGAGGTGTTGTTATCTATTTTAGATATGTGCAATTTCCTGATGATAAAATAATAATCTAAACTAATAAATTCTCTAGATAAACAAAATCGTATCATTCAAAACATAGAGGCTAACCCTGGTATTGAACAAAACAGGCTATATCCATTATTTCCGTATATGTCTATAAATAGGACGTTATTAAACTTACAAACATAATTATGTATTGTCAAACTTCTGTAAAATTCGTCGACTTTGAATAGAATACACATTTTCCGTCCCTCCATTTCCGACGGCGGTTCGAATTTATATCCGATTTAATTTCAGATTTCATGTTGGCAAAGCATTGTGAGCACTGGCCACCTCTTTGGATTTTTGGTCGCCCGCGAGAACATTAGCTACTTATTCGATTGGAAACCTTTTTCTGCCCTCACTCGGATTCGTATTTATTATCATGCTTACATTCGTAGTTTGAAAAAGCTACCGTTAAGCCGACAACTGACGATCGTTGCCGTAGTGGACGGGTTTCGGGAAAATCTTTTAGCAGTTATTTTTTCGTGAAAAAAGAGAATGTTATAGGTTTTCAAGTAAGGTACAACAAATTCTAAGATTTCGGTTATTTAACCTACATACTTTAATAAACGACAAAAAAAACTAGATCTCATTTCATATGTCAGCCATGCAATGTCGCTATAAAGTTTACGGTTAGTAAATAGACTCTATAGTGGGTCAGAAATCAATTGCTTCCATAGTAAGCAGAATCAAAATTACCCAGAAAACTTCACGCGGCACATATCAACTTTGGGAGATATTTTCTCAGACATAAACAAGCAGTGGCTAAAGCACAAAATTCGCATTCAATTCTCACCTTCTCCGTTAAAACAATTTCTTGGTTTTAGTGCTCAAGTCGTTATGAAGCACTGATAAACTTAATTACAAATGGAACCTTGACATGTGACGACCGACGTAGCTAATAAAACGGGCTTTGTGATTAAACTGAAATGACACATGTCATTTACATTATCCGCTTTTTGTTAATTAAATACAATTTATGTGCTCATCATTTTTAACCCCTGGTGCAAAAAGAGGTGTTTCATCAGTAATATAATTATTAGTGAAGTTTGACGTCGATGATTATTATTATGTGTGTTCTCTGTATGACATGGCTTTTTTTAAACAGGTGAAGCTGGTTTCGACGCCATTTCTTTCATTTTAAGCTAAATTTCTTAGGTAATTTTGGTGAGTTAGGAATTAAAATTTCTTGGATTTGACAACTCTTATTTAGAAGTCTGAAACCGTTTAACAGAGTTGATTCTATTAATAAAGTGATACTTGTCTTATTTTTAAACAGTCTCTTTGTTTAGGTACCTATAGCTAGTTGGTAGTATGCAAGTTATTTTTTTATAACTTTTGAATGTAAGTAGTAAAAGTGTACTTTACCACCTAGGTGTGTTGCAAGAATCCATTAAAACTATCTCATTTTCATGAATGATAAATATTCATTAGAACGCTGGACAGTGGACACCCTCAATCCACGTAAAGTCAAGCTAATGTGCCATGCTTATAAATAATAAATCTTCCATTTCACAACACTACGGAATTAGAAATAGGAAGCAATAAAGGAAATAGGTAAAAATAGCTAATTGTTATGACTATAAAAGCATACAAAAAGGTCGTTAACGCAGTCGACGACACAGACTTATATCGAAATAGATACCGCGAGTTCCTGTATTTCTATGAAAACCAAGCGTGCCACTTTTTCTCTAACTTTTGAAACGTCACATGAGCGCTTCATTGATGGAAATTGACAGTCCGAGTGAAACTGATTCAAAAGTAACGCCGCCTTATCAAGTTGTCCTGTCTCTAGGCGGTTAAACCTAGTTTTAGTGGTACAAAAGTGAATGAAATCGCGTAAAAGACTGACTAGTTTAAAACAAATCACAAGTTGTAACAAAAGCTAAATACTTAGGTAGACGTGATATTCGAAGACTTTTCACCGAATGTCAAAACTATATTTATAAACATTAAAAAATAGTAGCATGATAATGTAAAAGGTTCCCCCACATCTTAACACTAATCCTGCTAGCGTCATTGTGGAGGATAAGACAGCCTGTACAATTACCGTCACAAGGAACATTCCATCTTGGTTGGTAATGCAATCTGCTGGGTATTGCTGGGGGCGCCGCTGATGGCTTGCTTCAACTTGCTTGCTTCCTTGTGTGATAGTGATAAAAACATCAGTCAAGTGCGAGTCATGCTAAAGCACTAAAGGTTTCATTATCTACTTTGTTAAACGTAATTACTAATATGATTAGTATCTACTATCGCAAGATACCTACAGGTTTTTTGATGTAGGCTATTAACTTATTGTGTCTCAACGTATACATATAATAGTAAAGACATTATAAAAATATAATTATTTAATAAAATTAAAAAAGGAAATTGTCAGAATCGACGATTTCAATCCATTAAACAAGTCAAAAATGCCACAGATATCCCAAGTAAGTATTAATTTGAAAGCAATCACCTTATATTGGAGATTACATACATTTTTAAACTTAACAGTGTCACGCTAATTAGTCATTTACATGCAGATTTAAATCTTCATTCAATTAACTTGGAGTAATCATTCCTAGATAACAGGCGCTACGAAGAAACTAAGTCTGACTTAACGGCCGTGGGGCCTTTATTGAGGTGCACTGAAGTCACAACGTCGTAAAACGACTAACTAAGTACTGCAATAAGGGCTTTAATGAGCTAAAAATGGTAGAAACATTCTGTCAGCAGGGTGCATTTAACCAAACGAAAATGAAAAATCTAGTCTTGGAACTAGACTACCTACTCTTGACTCGCGAGTAAGTCCGTGTTTCATGTTAAAAATGCGATTAAGGATCTTATTCCTAGACAAAAGTTTATTCAGTTAAGTAGGTACCTAAGTCAAAATGTTTAATTAAGTAGGTGGTGGATATTTGTGTGATTTTCATTTCACCACAGTTTTAACTTCTTTCGGATTTTATTTTTATGAAAGTTATAATAAGTGGTACTATAATAATTTAAGGGTAACGGCAACTAGCAGGCAAATCAGTGCGAATTGTACGAAATTTAATCAGCTTCCAATTGAAATACAAAAGAGAGACCGACTGTATTTACTAATTAGATATAAAATACTCTTCTAGAATTTTTTTACGGTTTCGCTTAATGGCTTAAAAATCTATTTAAAGTAGATTTTTATTACTTGTCTGAATGTAAATTTTGTATGATAAAATAAAACTTACCTAAGTATCTGTTTTTGTCTTCTTTTCTTGGCTCTATTTTTTCCGAGAAGTTAGTCTGCAAAGTTTGCTAACTTTTTCACTTATTTAGTAATAACCGTTCGCATTGCACGCAAGAAACTCAATTTGAGAGCTTTACTTACATACCTAATTGTTTGTGAAATAACCCGAGACGCAAAATGTGCCTAAAACATTATAAATACTTGATCTAAGTAAATGATAGACATTTGAATTACACTTAATTTGCATCTTTTATTTTATACATGTATATCAGATTAACTAATAGTAACCAAAATAAAAGATCTCCTATTTAAACAAGTGTTTTCAAAGATTGAAAAGTGGAGTCTACAATCGATTGCATTAAAAACACATTCACTCATTCATTCGTTTACTTATTTTTGTGTAGTCAGCATGCTACCCTGTGAACCTGTCAGGGTAATCATTCATCAGCTCAAAGGAACAAACCTACAACACAACGAAACATCATTAGAACAAGAATACGTAGAATTTTAACCTTTATCTTGAACGTAAAGGTAGCGTAATCGTAATTGTTCGTTTGATGCCAGTAGGTGGATGGTGGATGTATAATTTAATGTGGGTAGGTATGTGTAGTAGACTTAAGTGTAGCTATAAATCTTCCTTTTTTCAGGGGGATTGGGTTTACCCGCACCGGCCAGGGGACTACGCTACGCTCACTCGGAAGTACCTCGGCTCCCTTTATTGGTCTACTCTGACTTTGACCACCATCGGGGATCTGCCTACACCCGAGACCAATGCCGAGTAAGTATAAGAATTTAAAACTTTTGCAATGAAATTGGACACTGTTTAAGACTTTCCAAGATAGGGATGTACTTAAACTCATACAGAGTGTTCCCGTATCGTATGTTAATCCTCAATGACTAGAATTCAAATTTAGGAAAGTATTAGGTACTACTGTTGTCTATGGTTAATTAAATTCAAGATGCTTCATTTAGTTCATAATTCGTACGAAGGAGTTATGTTCCGCGATTTTATTTATCTACACCAAAGAATTCGCTAACAAGCTGAAATTAATTTAGAAATGGCGTCGCCGGAATCCAGAATTAAAACGCAGCTTAGAACAAGGGTGATTATGGAATACTTCACAATTTTAATTGGATTTCCTTAACGATTAATGCCATTGGGGGTTCGTTAAAACTCTCAAGTTTACGAATAACAAGTCAATTATACTTCTATTACAGAATTTAGAGACGACCACGGCTCTGTAAACGACTACTTTTATTAATAACCAATCGATACAATCCGTATTTATTGCGTAGTAATCAAAATTTTCTCAACAGTATTTATTTTGTAGCAATCAGTTCCAATTTCAAAACATGTTGTGGAGTTTACTCAATCATAAAGGTTGGATTACAAGCGTAATCTGTTTTCTGATACGGTGAGTATTTTCAATATTACACAGTAAATGGGAAAAAGCATATTACATTTTGTAAGGATGAACTCGACATTCTGTGTTAGGCGGCATTACGTTTTGAAATTTCTCTGTTCCGTCTAAATACGAGTTTAGGTTGGCCGTTTCAGGAATCGAAAGCCTTTACAGTACTGGGGCAGAGCTTTACTTAAAATGGATTTAGTTTTATTCAAAGGAGATTTTATTTCTATGATCAACTTTCATGTTTGTTTTTGACTGTTCGTGTTACAACTTTGGAAACAAGGCTAAATTAAACGTCGGCACGAGTAATAAAATCCTGGAATTTGTTAAAACATTTCATTATACAAGTATGAAAAGTTCAAAGATTTTGGTGATGGTTAGGTAGAGATAAAATATGAAAATTTGTGTTACTAAGCAACTTTTTTTCATGGTCCCACTAAAATTTAAATCAAATCATACTTGGGTTCCGTAAGTATTTATTGTTTTTGCGACATTGTGACACTTACACAGGCGTGGATATGATTGCTACAATACGTGCAACTTTACTAACTCGTAATTTTTAACATTCTACTAACCAACGAATGAGTCTGAAAACTACCTAGGTACCTGTTTTTTATTCTGCACAATGCTATGAAACTGAATAAAATATTGTGTGAGTTGCAGTACCGATTTTCCCTAGAGATGAAGCCAATATTGCATGAAATAAGATTGCGAGAGGGATATATTTCTAGAGTCAATAACTTTAATGTTTTATTGTACTTAAATTAAAACAGGTTTAAAATACCTACACAGTAGATACCATTGCCGTGCAAGTAAAATCGGTTGAAATCAACACCGATGATGTGAAATCGACAGCGTAAAAATCCAACAGTGATATTTTTTCACACCGACATAAAACAAGTTATAAGGTCTCGATCCGCAGTTTTTATTTTAATGGCCGCCCCACATTAGCTGTTATGTAACAAAATATTCAAAACAATACCTTAAAAGTGAATCCTAATAAATGTTTTATAACATGTGTAACTTCATAGCAACTGGCGTGGGATTGCTTTAAGAGTTTAAGTAATTTAACGGGCAATCTCTGCTTTTGGCACAATGCTGGACAGACTTTAACGTCGAGTGATAATTTATTTATTATTTCAACGTGGAGTAGGTACTGAACAAATGATTTTACTTCCGTTACAAATTAATCCAAAAGCTGCATTCCTTTTTTATGATAAGTTAAATGATAATGTAACTAATTAAACGGGTACAGATAAGGTTGCCAGACCCATATATCGAATTAATTTTATAACATTTCAATATTTTAATGGAAATATATGACGAACAGTTCATCAGGACATTAATTATCTATTTATCGGTAGTCTGAACACTTGAAACCTGAAGAGGATCTAGACAATTTACGGTCTCTGGCACCCTTTGTATGTACCGATATTGAGCGAGCTGCATTGCGAGGCATGGTTCCTCAAATTGAAAGCTAGAGCATCGCGAGGCAAGTCGCTCAGTCAATCCACTATCACAGGGTGTAATTATGTACTAGCACGCATGGAGGCCCCAAATTTCTGCCGCGTCGTGGACTCAAATCCCGCTTGTTGCAGTTCAAATCGAACCGAGGGTATGTTCTCTGAATAAAAGCACGGGTTTAGTCAGATCATGTTTTGTAATCATGGTTAAACGGACTGCTGCAGAGACAAGTAACCCCCTTGTAATGAAACATTGTATGGGTGGTGGGTTACTTTTCTCAGCAACTGACTGCCTTCCAAATATCTGTCAATTTATTATACCTTTGAACGTAAAATTTTGTCATCATTCATAAAAATCTCAGTTATTATTTTCAGTGTTCATAAAAACACTTTTTTTGTACAAGCATAGATTCTCTTGATTCAATTTCACGTCCTCTTAATTTAACCCGTCAATTGAAGTGCTTCAAGATTATACTTAGAGATTGCTTTAAACCGCAATCTTAATTAACTGACGTCATTATTTCTTTAGAAAACCATTTACTAGGTTAATTTATGATTACCTTTACGAAGCGAATATCAATGGATAAATAATAATTAACGAAGCTTGGCGCCTCGGGGGAGGTTTAAGATATTCCCTAAATTTAATCGTTTCCTTGTAACTCTATCGGGGTAAAATTAATGAAGCGATTTATTCGGCCGTAGTGATTTGTAAAAGCTCTTAAGTATCAGGATCCTAGCAGTTTATTTTGGGTTTAACCCTTACTGGGTAAATTACGAGGAAAAGGGGTTCAAAAACAACTACAGCTATCAAAAAAAAAAACAACGGCATTTCGCATGAGGTCGAATATCAGTAACGAGCTCCTTAGCAATTCGTTGTCAACGTTTCCATTTTTCGTCACAATCTTATCGTTATTGTTTTCCTTCTGGTGAAAGCTAAATTACCTCGTTCGTGAAATATTACAAAAATATTATGCCGCTCCGGGACAACAAATTGTACCGGAAATTTCCTCTTCAAATCTTGACACAACTTTCTCTAATCTGAAAACTGCGCGTTGTGCAGACGGTTAGTTGATAATAAATCTTAGGGGATATAGGAAGAGGTACTTTTTGGACCATAAATTACCTCGTAGGTCAAAGACTGGGCCACTGTCCAGTCTCTGTAATATAGAGCTCAATGCTCCATGTTATCTTGTAAAATATAGCTGCAATGGAAATTTCATAGTTTTTGATAAGGGTTAGCGTATCCTTTTGAGGGATATGATTTTCAACTTTGTAACAAAACCTTTTGCTTTGTCACGGATTTAAATTATGCATAGCCAGGTGAAACACACTAGAGAAATATTTTTTTCTACGTAAATATTCGCCGTGAGGATAAGACCTGTTTATTTACTCTGTTAGTATTTGCTAAGAAAACTTGTTACCAGATAATAAGGAAAACCGAAACGTGGAGTAAATTTTCTTGACGCGAAAGTGTCAGGGGAACGGTTAGGAGAGCCATAAAAATGGTCCTTCTACGCCGCGGAAGTGATAGCTCAGCAAGAATAAACTGAGACATTTTATTTCTATAAAAACTAGAGGGTTTGTGCTATCATTGAATTTCTTTCGGTAGTGCGAGTATTATGAAATACTAACAAAAATGAAGTAAAATGAACTAAAACATTTACCTAAACATGAAAACATTCTAAAACATTTTCACAGCATTTTGCGATTACAGCTGCCAGTGTGGAGACCCGAGTTTCGACGCTGTACTTACACAACCTCGTATCTCATTATGTTATATCGTTTGAAAATCAAACGTTTCTGAAGTTTACTTATAGTGTTTATTTACAAAGAAAGCAACACAATAAGATATGACGTTGAGTAAGGACTGAACTGTTTTTGTTTCCGTCAGTGTTTACTAACAGTACCTACAAACAATCATCATGATTTTAAATAAAATAAGGGGTGTTATTTAACAGGTCAGCATAGTATTAGCATATTGGAAAGCAGAAAAATATTATCTGTCAGCAGAAATAGTTAATTGGTCAGCAACTCATGGCCAGCAAACATTTCAAAATCAATCAGCAACTTATGTCATTCAGGATGGCTGTAATTATTTTTGTACTGCATATTAATTATATAAGCAGCAATAAGATGTTACTGTTTTATAAAAATTGGGTAAGCACTCAGAGAGTAAGCAAAATATATAATAATTATTTGCCATAACACGGTTCTGGCGCTTCGCCGGCCGCTGCCGCGGCACGCTCGCTTCGCTCGCTCGGCTCGCGCGTTGGAAGGTCACGGTTCTACCTAACACTCCTCCTCGCTTCGCTCGTCGTCGTACCTAAATGTAACCTTCCTAGAGGGATCCCTTAATTTCCCATAAATTTATTTGTCCCCTACATTATACACACTGCCCACTGAAACCGTCTGGATCTAAATAATCACTGAAATAATCAAGAAAATATCTAAGTACTTGAGCTATTAGTTATTTTGCTTACCATATTTAAAATACGCATACCAATCAAATATAATGCATATAGACATGTTTTCTCTGATGATCGATCATAAAATCTTGCTGACCAAGTATTTATTTTGCGGACTGATTGTTTATTATGCAAACTCATGGTATTGGTATGCCTATTAATGATTTAATTTTTGACCACAATCAAAATTGTTGCCGGAACAAAGATTGCTGCCAGATTTTTATTATTGCAGACAAAATCTTTGTATGCTGACTAAATTATTTAAATGCTGTTTGGGTTTGCTCACCAAATTTTATTATTGCGTATCATTTAATTACTTCTCTAAAATAAGCTCTCTCGACACGTTTACCTCGACCTCGACTTACACAATGGCTACTTCCGGTAAATTTGATCGTGAGTTACTTCTTTGTTTGTAACTCCTGAAACCAAACTACAGTCGACCCCAGCTTTGGATCGCCGACATTAAATAGTTATACAAAAGGACTAGTGGCCGCTGCGGCGACTGGATTGCTTTAAAACACCAATCTTTCTCGCAGTTATTGGTTTTTCCTTCATAAAGGAGGTAATTTTGAGCGCTCTTTTCTCGCGTTACCACTGGGAATACCAACTCGTACGTTCTAATATATACGTGTGTGCGGCGGAATGTGGCGTCTATTAAATTTCAAAGCATGGTTCACGTGACATAAAGCTACGGTGAAGGCTCAAAGGTTTCCGAAGTAGTATTTTCAGGAAAAACCTTAGTGCCTATGTCAGTTTGCAATATCATATCGCTTGTCATGATTCCTAGCTTATATATCACCTATAAGGGCGCGGCATATAAACTGTCACGTCATTTTCTTTTCACGTGACTTTTTCATCTGCTTCGTTCCAAATGAAAACTGGTGTCATCTACATATCATGGAAGAAAATATTAAATATGCCTTAGAAGAACACATTGATCGATTTTTCAATAGCATCGACAGAAACATGCAGTAAAACTATGACAAAACTCTTCCATTGTGTAAACTCATGCCAAAAATAAGGAAGCAATTGCGAATACGGCGTTAGAACACGATAAAATTGCACTTACCTTTTCACCCTCAAACCATCTATTGAAATCGTGTGTTCTGGATCTCTCCTCATAATTTATGGATAACCAATAACAATGGCCGTTATTATCGCGTCACCCGATACACTTCTTATCCTGGTTTAACACGGTAACGTTACACTTTGATGGTGCTCTCTCCAATATCCGGCTAGCGTTCGTAAAAGCGCCTCGGAAATTTTATTAAACCCTTAATGCTCGTAAGTGACGACGCGGGCGCGGTAAATTTTAGCTCGCCCTGATGTAACAGACTGTTACAGAAGACAGATGTTAGTTCTTGGGAAGTTTCTTCGGCCGAATTTTGAACGGAATTGGAGTTATCAGTCACCTTAATTGGCGCACTTAGATTCTTTGTACCTATTGTTGTCGGGTACGGCTAACTAGTTGCCATACCTAGTATGTAGGATGTAAGATGAAAGGACACCGCTGTAAAATATACTGACATTTTAGGTATAAGAGAAAACGCTACCTACACATAGTAAAAAAATCTCTAGTTTTATTAGCTGCGCCCACGGTGATTTTTTTTAATAGATATTTTGATAAATGGGTGATTTATTTTTTGGCTAAGGGTGGATTTTTCTAAACAAGAATATTATGTAGTTCGGTCTTGAAATAAGTCGCGAGTAAATGAATTTTTCATTTTCAAAAGAGGGTAAGAGTGACACTTAGGTAACCAGCACTAAATTATATTGTCGTTTGGTTAAATCGAAGCTCTAGTCTTGAGATTGAAAATACTTAGTTGAATAGTTTGTAGTAGGTCGTTTGTCTAGTTTTTTTGTCATAAAAACTTCTACTACAACAGTAAATCCGTGAATCGTATAAATCATATCTCGGTCTTATTGTTTTGTATCCTGGTCATCCACAAAAACATCTCCACAGATTTTCCCATTTGATGCTCTGAAATTTTCATTGAAGTATTTATACACGTGTACCTAACCAAAAGTTAATGAAGGTTTAAAATGAAAAGGGCTTCGGACAAATTGAAATCCCAAATGACCCATAGGAAGTGCTCGAGTCGTATAATAATTATTTATGTAATTACCTCGTATTTAAAACAAAATTTTACAAATTCTGATGATGTTTTATTCCTAAATAATAATTTAAAGAAGGTTTATAATAATCACAAATTCTATCGCCATTTTTGAACCTACCTACTTAATTTCCAAGCTTTGTTTGTTTATATTGTTTACCCGAAGTTAATGACAGTAAAATTCACACATTAACTGCTCCCTTCTTAGATCCAAGATTTTTAATTACCGAATTCCTCTGAGCGGTAATGGGAGGGAGCTGACAAGCCGCGATCTCCCATTTTCAGCTCGATTAAATTATTTCCCAACCTCAATGCCTTCTGTATCTCAGACAACGTCGTCTTTTTAATGATGCTATTTTGTTTAAAACTGTTTCATTTCAAGCCACTCTTCCAGTCTAATATAAAAGGATGTTGCATTATCTTTAACTACGTTTGATCTTCGTTTCAAATCGAAAAGAAGTTAGGCAATTAACAAATCAGCTGCTGTTTCTTTAGATTTTACATCAGGACAGCAAATTAAGAAGATTAATCTACTACTGTGCTATTTTCCTACTTATTTAGTGTAACTAGTATGAAAATATATTAGACACATATATTTTTTTTAATTTACGACTTATTAATGTAATTGATTAGGGAAAATTACATGATCTGACTAACCGTATCACATATCGCACATAAAGTAGGCATTGTGTACCTTTAATCTTTTGTATAATATTTCACATAGGCTGATATTATTTCATTCACAATTCAACTTACAAAAATATTCTTGTACCTAAATCAGATGTAAAAAAAACTATTATAGAATCCTCTAATCAATACTTATCTTTAAGCTAAACTTTACTGAATTCAAATAAATAAGAGCGTTATAAATGGCAACAAATATCGGGAAAAGATAACATCAATCTTAAATCTTTCATTTCTCTGCTGCCCTCTAGTTGTCTTCCGTATTGTCGTCCGTGTTGCCACCTGAGCCTGGACGTTTTCCCTGTGCTATTTGTCACAGTAACTTATAGCCATAACCTCGATTTCAGAATTATCGCCAGTTTGACAAAGCTCTGCGGTAAAGTATCAGGTTGCGTGAAAAGTACAACTTATCTGTCAAAACTATTTCCGAGGGAAACAGCCGATGTGAGGTATTATGCGTTTAAAATGGCGGCGGCAGAAATTTGGAGGCTGTTCGCTTCACAGCGACAAACTTCGGGTAACGACGATAAATGTGACTAGTTCTTTTCATGGAATTGTCTTTTTATTTGTTTCTTTTCCTTTACTCATCGATACCGAAACTCGACGCGAAGTTTTTGAAAGTTTTCGAACAGCCTTCATTGATGGAAACCGCCATTTTGTAATCGTCTCGCTTACTTTACTTGTCTGCTTTTGGGGTGTTTTGTATTATATGCAACTGTTCGAAAACTTTGCACTGTTTCTTTTTATTTTTATTTTATTAATTAGTACCGCAGTTTTGTAGACTTGATGAGTATTATTGCGTTTTATTATTATCTTCGTTGTTTGGTTTATATTTCTTCTTTAATTTATTCATTATTAGATAAAGGTATCGCGTAAGCTTACACAATAATTCACTAACATTTTGAGCGTCAAGTGTGAATTACATAAGTATGTACCTTCTTATTAATTATCCTGCAGAATTTGTCAAACATCATGAAGACAAGTCATCGCGTCAGCAAATTCAGTAATTGTGAACTGAGTAATTGCAACCGCCGCTCAAAGTGTTACTGTTTCTCTATTTTGACCACATTCATCATAAAGTTATTTTATTTCAGGTACGTCTTCACAATTGTGAGCTACCTGATAGGAGTGTTTATCTTTGCGACCATCGTGGGCCAAGTCGGAAACGTCATTACAAACCGGAACGCCAACAGGCTGGAGTTTGAGCGCTTGCTCGATGGCGCCAAAACTTACATGAGACACCACAAGGTAAATAAATAAATATTTCCTTACAATAATATAATCAATATTTTTGTTAGTAAATGGGCCTAACTGGGAGTCTCGAAAAATTGTTTCGGGAGGCTCTTTTTTCGACATAGTTACGTGTGAAACCCTTTATTGAAAATGATATTTATTTCTGTACGTGACTGGATCATACAATTTCCTACCAACCATTTAAAGAAATTGCTAAAGTTCACTGATGAAAAACGGATTTCAGGTACCAGGGGGCATGAAACGGCGAGTACTCCGCTGGTACGATTACTCCTGGTCCAGAGGACGGATACAAGGTGGAGGGGACATCAACACAGCACTCGGCCTGTTGCCTGACAAGCTGAAGACAGAACTCGCTCTGCATGTGAACCTTAGCGTGCTGAAAAAGGTGTTCTGGAGTTCATCTTAATCATCATCCTTATCATAATCATCATGCTGGACATGGGCTCCAACACCTGTATGACAGAGCTACAATTCCCTTTTCTCATCTTCACAAAAATGTGTGCAGATTTGGTCTCGATGTTTTTTTTTTCACCGTATATCACATACCTACATCCTGAAATCTCGGAGAAGCAAGCCGTGATTTAATCAAACCCACGACTGTATGAGAGGCCGCGGTTGACAGGTTAAATCGCGAGATTACCACATCATATCAACTTACATTATCTAATCACAAATAACGCGAACTACCCAATTTTCGACAGCTAATTTCAATAATTGTTGCTCTACTTTACACTGGTGCAACTTCTCACTAGTGAGCACTAGGTCCTTTAATAAGTAATATACTAATACTTATTCATTAAAAAAACCCTCGTTTACAACATCTAATACTTACCTACTATTTGTACACTTCGCATACCACTGAACGATAAGTTCTTCTTATGCTCAGAGGAATCTACTTCCAGTTTACAACACGCTGTGACGTATACGCTCGTATTTCAATTTAACAAAATTACGCCATCAATTTTTCTTAACACCTTTCCTCGCAACCACATTCGCAGGTAACAATTTTCCAAGAGTGCCAACCAGAGTTCCTGCACGACCTCGTATTGAAGATGAAAGCCTACATTTTCACCCCAGGGGACTCCATATGCAGGAAGGGTAAGCGAATTACGAATAAGCGCCAATTTCATGGAATTTGTTTTTACCCTGCCAACATTATATTTTTACGTTTCGTGGCAGGTGAAGTCGCAAGAGAGATGTTTATAATCGCAGACGGTATATTGGAGGTGATATCTGAGACGGGAAGGGTTCTTACCACAATGAAGGCTGGAGACTTTTTTGGTGAAATAGGAATACTTAATCTTGATGGGCTTAACAAGTAAGTATACCTAGTAGATCAATTTATTGGATCATTAGACACGTGGATCCACTGAAGCGACCCACTAGGTATGGTTAGATTAATTTATGGATGTGCTCCCACCGCTTTGCTCTTAGCAGGCTTTAGGAGATAAATAATTTTGTACTTTTCGTTTTTTTCTAATTCGTATTTTCTTATAATACAGTGTTTACTTTCTCAATATGATCCAGGTATAATTAAAAAAGGCGTAGTTTCGTATTAACGTTGAAGCCTAAATGAGCACACAGGTCACTTGGTTATACAGGTAAGCTTTAAGACCCAATATTGAAATTGCGAACGCGTTGCTAATCCTGAGGAGTAAAATGGAATGCCTCTACGCTAGTGATTACACCAGCTATCTTACTCTACGCTAAAACACAAAAGAGCGAGAATCGCTGCTTGAGCTAAAGTTTTTGTGGTCAATGACGAAGTGGTGAGGGCACAAGTAGACTTAAAACTACTCGTGAATATGCTAGTGGGTCGCCGTGTAGTTGGTACACTAGTCTGATACATTCGTTCCTACCTTATACATATTCGTATCAAATGTATAATTTTCACTAAAACTATTTTTAGGCGTACCGCGGACGTCCGCTCAGTCGGTTACTCGGAACTGTTTTCACTGTCCCGAGAGGACGTTTTAGCCGCAATGAAAGACTACCCCGAAGCTCAAGATATTTTACAAACTTTAGGCAGGAAAAGACTGCAAGAAGTAAAAAGCATGTCCAGGCAAAAAGTCAAAGGTAAAGGTAATGTGAAGTATACAATTATTAACGCAATAGCTGATGAAGAAAGGATGGGTATTAGTACCTAAATAATATATTGATATACTGAACGATTTACAACAAGTAGCCGATTAAGCTTTGCACGCTTTGACTAAATATGATTCAATTTTAAATTAACATTAAAGCCAGAATAATGTTTACAGGGGAAATCAGTCCAGACAAAGGTGGCGATGACAAGACATCAAAACGAATTGTTCACAAACTACGTAGTGATGTAAAGGTAAAAATTACAATAACGTACGCGTTATTATCGGCATGCTTAAGAAGTCCTAAAAGGAAAACTTCCAAGCACATTTTAGAGAACTAACTGAAACAAAACGATTTATTTTCAGGGTATTCGAAATGCCATTCGTAGCAGATCCAGAGTTGGTCGACGTTCAGGTGAATCATTAGAACTTCAAGCATTAACAGGAGATAAGTCCGCAGTTGATGGTAAAACACTTAAAAGAATGGCTAGAGTTGAAAGCGATGACTCGCAGCACATAAATCAGGATGTAAGTATACTAATTACAAATAGAGTGTTAATTAAAAGAAAGTAAGTTCACAAATATTCATTTTACTTTAAAGGATACCGGCGAAACAACATCGGGAAGTAAAAATGGGGAGAAATGTATATCTCCCATAGGAGCCGGTCTACCGTTATTGTCTAGATTAAAATTGCTGAAAGAAAAACAGGTCTGATTCTTGAGTTATACTAGTAGCGATAGTATTTTATACATTCAAGCTAGTCGCACCAGTTAATAATAACGAATATTACGATTGTATACAGGATCGTGAGGAGAAAGCAGCGAAGCAAAGGAATTCTACGTCTTTGGTTGTGTCACCTCAACCCCAACCGACACCATCCACAAGTTCTGCTCATAGTGAACCTGAAGTTATCGGCGCAGGACTACCACTTCTTCAGAGGCTTTTACTACTCAAAGCCAAAGAAGAACGGGAAAAGAATCAGCTAACACCATTAAATAGTAATCAAGCGTCAAGTTCAGATACTATTAGTCCTAGCTCCATCAAAAGTCCTTTAAGTCCTACAATAAAAACATTAAGCCCAATAAGAAAAGGCTCAGAGTCAAGCTCGCCCGGAAAACTTCACAGTCCAACTGCGAAGAATTCAAGGAAAAATTCATCCGGATCTAGTGATGGCACATCTAGGCCAAAAGTAAGCTTTAGGGAGAAAATTTTACAAGTGCAAGGTGATGGAACGTCAGTCTCGCAGCCACTTATGAAGGAAGCGAGTGAAAAGCCGGCTGCAGTTGTTGAACCTACGCCTAAAACCGAAAGCAATTTGATTTCAATACCACATTCAGTAGTCAGTAAAATTAAATCACCAGCCAAAGCTGTGGGATCAACATTCAGGGACAAGTTAAAGATGTTACAGGGCGGAGGTTCTCCAAAAGAATCAGCAGGAGGATCTCCAAAGGATGTGACCATTGAAAAGATTAAGATACCATCACAAGAAAAAACTTCAGTAGAAATAATACCTCTTCAACAATCTGAAAGTAAAGAAGAGTCTAAACCTAAGAAGCCATGGTCAAAACTTAAAAAAGCTGCTATTTTAGGAGAATCAAAGAGTCATAGTATATCAAATGAGGATAAAAAAGAAACCGACAGTGCAGTGCACGAGGTTAAGGAAGAATGTAAGCCAGAGACAGCTGTAAATACGAGTGTGCCTATAGTTACAGCAGAGCTTGTTAGAATAGACAATAATAATGTTGACGTTGATAGTGATAATGTTAGGCAAGATAAACCTAAGATATGCTTAACAGGCCCTTTGGAACCCGTCCAAGAAAAATCTCTAGATTTATTAACTTATTCTCCAAAGAAAAATAGCGTTGCAAAACCAAGTGAACATAAAACAGCGGGCTTTAGTGGAGGTATGTTGTTACCTAAAGCTAAAAAGTATAGATCTATAGACGATCTATCGCCAGAATACGGGGGATTGCCTTTCGTGAAGAAATTGAAAATTTTAAACGAAAGACAAAAATTAGCAGAGTTAGAAAAAGTAGTTAAGTTTCGCAGTTCCAGTTTAGATTGCACAAGTTCTTCGGAAGACTTATTATGTGATACTCTAACTAGGAGTCATTCTGAGGGAAGTACTATGGATAAGAGGAAATACAAACGAAAATCAATCGATTCTCTTGGAAGTCACGGTTCAAATGAAACCCTTGAAAGGCGGACACTTAAATCTATTCTGAAAAAGCTTTCTGAAGACGTTACGCCTGCCGAGAGCCCAGAAAAAAGTAGTGAATTGAAGCGATTTATCTGTAGAGCACCAACGCTAGAAGGATTTGCTGCGAGACACTCAAAGTTTTCTAAAAGTGTTACTTTTCATAGACATACTTTACCATCGCCACCTGCAAGTTTTCCGTTTGATGCCAAGAGTGAAGTATTTCAAATGCCAGAAGTACAAAATCCGGCTATTTTGGATATACCTACAGCACAAACTCCTAACGTAGAAGGTATATCAGAGGCTCTTGTTCCGAGTGATCAAATGGTAACAACTGTCAAAACGAATGTCCCAACACAAGAAATAACTGCACCAGCTATAAAAACGAATCAAGAACTTCCGCCAAATATAGACCCTGTGTATGATTTCAAGTCATTAAGACCTGAAGAAATAAAAGTACCTTCTGAGAAACCTAAACTTACCCTCATATCAGCCGTAGCAAACCAAAGGAAATTATTGCGAGGTGAGCTTTGTCCTCATAACTACTTAGTAAAATTATTACTTTTGAAACTGCGTTTTAAACGTAAACAAATAAGATTTATTTGCTATTTCAGGATCGCTCGAAGAACAAGAGTATTTTGGCGAAGTACTTCTTGGAATAAAACAAGTAATACAAGGCCATTTGCACGACGTGCAAGGAAAATTTCAAGATCGGTATGAGTCGGCATTGTCATATTATACGCTAAAATATTTTAATTAAATATTTTTAACATTTCATAAATGATTCCAGGTTCAATAGTTTAGAAAATGAAGTACGCAAGAGAGACGAAATCATCAACCAACTTCAAAAGCGAATACAAGAACTTGAACGATTGGGTTTGCCAGGTGCAAGCCCGACTGAAGCTCAAGTTGATCATGCGGAATCTCCGGCAGAAAGTGATCCAACTGATGCCAATGTAACAAAAAGCACATTTTGTAAAAACGGTAGCTCTGGCAGTGATGACATATCCGGTACTGAAGAAGGTTTCATGGTAAGTAATGTAATTAAACAATAACTTGCAAAAAACTAGTTTTAATACGATTCACACAATTCTGTTACATAGGAAAAGTATAACAGACAGAAGTCATGAGTGACAACCGAGTCGTTGGTTGTTCTATGGAGGTTTTGCGGTCCATTAGGTTTCAACATCCTCTCCTGGCCGCAAACCCATCTTCAAACAGCAGTAGGCGAGCGTCGGCTGCGGAGTGCCCTTGGTCAGCGCGTCAGCAACCATCTCGCACGATTGAATGTACTTCACTTCGAGTTTGTTTGACGGCACTTTATCTCTTACAAAGTGATGTCGGACATCTATGTGCTTAGCCCTGGAATGATAGTTTTCGGAACCTACTAGCCCAGTCAGCATCACAATAACCGTGTATTAAAGTTTCTTTTTTATTCTGTTTATACACGAGGGCGTAGTCTTGTGTGTATTTTAAATATCGCATAACTCGCTTTAAAGCCACCCAGTGTTGCATCTCAGGCTTCGAGTTAAATCTGCTCAAAGTAGGTATTCACCGCATAGGCTATGTTAGGTCGTGTACCCTGTGACAAATATAATAGAGAGCCAATAATCTCTTGATATGGAACTATGTCCGAAATTGAGTTTTCCCTTTCTGAAGAAATTAGTTTTGTCTTGGGATCCATAGGAGTCTTCACAGTCTTCCATACTTGTTCAAAACAAAATATCTTGTAGGTATGTACCTTTTCTGACTTATAGAAATGATCCCATTCTTCCTGTCTCTATTTACTTGTAAGCCTAAACACGTCATAAATTTCTTCTGCAATGTCCCCTTCTAAAAAGGCTGAGACTGCATCCATTTGGTTTATGTCCAAATCAAATTTCGCTGCCAATGAAAACAAGTATCGCCATAGGTCCGCACTAATCGGAGTGTATAAATTCTATCAGCTAAAAGTGTATCTATAACTATAAATTGTATTCAAGCTTAATAACTCGTATGTTTTCTAGCGAGGAGATTCATTGGACACTGTTTTTGCAACCTCACCTCCAACAGTAAGCGCAGAAGACGAAGAAAAGAATGTGCAGGAACCACCACCGTCCCCTAGAAGAGTCATGTCGTCTGAAGATATTTCGGAAGAAAAGCTTGTAGAAATGACGGAAGGCATAGAACTAGGCAAACTATCATACTCTGAGCTACAAAGCTTAGCAGAAACAATATCAAGTAGAACTGATAAGTCGTGTTCTAATAAAGAGCAATGGACAGTTAGTAAATCGAAAAGATTAGATCTAAATCTAGATGGCAAAGCTGGAACATATTCGAGAAAGCGAGCAGCAAAACTAAGGCAGAGGAAGTCTTGGGAAGACCAAAGCGATCAGGAAAGCATGGAGATGCAGGATTTGAAACGGTAAGACTGATAGTGTTGTTTTTACCTATTTAAGGTAAATGTGGTGCCGGGTTAGAATAGCACCTCCCCGTTTCTTCCCGTGGGTGTCGTACAAGTCGAGTCTGGGAAAGGGTTAGTGTATTGTGGGCGATGGGCTGACAACCTGTCACTGGATTTTTCAATTCATGTGCTCTGCCTACCCCTCTTGGGAATACAGGCGTGAGAATATGTATGTATGTATGTAGGTAAATGTATCAATGCTCGACGCCTCAACGCCCATGACACCCATCTGTCACCTGTCTTACTATGACATAAGGTTGCAAGTGCCTTGTATTGGGTCCGTGTCGAGCACAGGGACATTTAGCTTACGTATTTTAGTTATTGATAAGTAGTCGTAAGCAGCTTATCCTTGGACAAACTTTTTAAAATGTCATAAATTGTTACTTGAGATATTTTTAATGCATTGTCAACCTATACAACACTTTCTAATCTATTTTGTTTCCAAACTATGCCGACTAAAATGAAAATAAAAACGTATTTAAAATTACGACGGGCTAACATATTTTGAAGTTACTTGCAAGGTTTAGTGCTGTATCCATGTCTTTCAGGCCACTCTCTCCTCACGGGACTTCAGAAGACCGTTCCCTTCTAAGTCCAGAGCAGTCCAGCTTGAGAACTAGCAGGCGTGGCATGCGACCCTTCCACTTCTTCGGCACCCACCTCGATAACACTAAATCAAAGATAAAGAAGACCCTCTCTGTTGATACTGGGATGCACCATACTGGAAGAAAAGAGAAAGGTTAGTAATTCAACACACAGGATTTTAAACCTAGGTAATCCGAACCGCGCTCCTTCCAACAGACCTTTGGTTACGTTCAGTTTAATCAACTTAATGGCCTATTTTAAATAAAAGCCATGCAACGAGAAGATGTTCAACTTACGCTGTTTGTCATGTATGTATTTTATAAATTAGAATAGTATTAGGATTGGGATCCTAAGGTAGCAACGAGGGGTAGGGGGTTAAGGTAGGATTAGCGCGGTTCTTCTGGATCTCTTATTTTCTAGAGTGCGCAGGTTGATACTCGTACTAAATCATTGTGCTATGATTTTGGTCTTAATTTGAGCTCTAAATAGATTATCATTATTACACAAAGAGTTTCGTGATTGAGAAAGTCAGATTGACCACTACTTAGTTAGTATCTATCTTTTTTTACGCTTCTAGTTAGACACTGATAGGTGTGGTACAGTCTATCTCACGCGCAACTAATGCTGTGCTAATCGTTAGAAAAGCTAATCGAAAGTGAAAATTGTGTAAGTCTTTGTCTTACTTTGTTTACGGCGAAAATATTTTTGTTTTAATATTACAGAGAATCTAGGTCGCCAACGACATCATCGCAAGTTCAGCCTGGGATCATTGTTTGGGTACCACCGAGGCGCGCACGCAAGCCACAAGCCCGCGCACAACTGCAACGATGTCGTGCTGGACATGGGCAGCGATTACAGCTGGAGTGACACGTAAGTTCACAATTCTATGATATATTAATTTAATAGAAAGAGATCTCATTAAATCATTATGTATAAGAATATGTGAAATGCTCACTAAAGTCCCCATTTTTACATCACATTTTGCAGTACTTCAACCTCGTCGAGCAGTGATTCGGAATCTATGCCCAGGACGCCCGTGTTCGAAGAGTTCGTGGAAAGCAGTTCACGACGCCGTAGAGCCAGCCGTTCCAGCCATGGAAGCATTTCCCCACTTAAGAGTAAGTTCCAGTCAAAGCCACTTCAATTTTAATAAAAGATTTTGTGCCTTTCCGTCTTTATCATCTACATCATTTTCCATCAGGACTGAAGTGCAATGAAGCGCTAGTATTTACATTTTTTAATTAATTTCTTTATGATTTATATTTATTTATTATTTATTTTCATAGGTTTTTAAAGCGGTAGCGGTTAGATGCGCACTATGTTAAATTATTTATTTTTAACCGACTTCAAAAAAAGGAGGAGGTTCTCAATTCGTCGGGATCTTTGTTTTTTTTTATTATTTTTTTTTTATTTGTGTTCGCTGATTACTCGAAGACGCCTGGACCGATTTGGAAAATTCTTTTTTTTTTTGAAAGGGTATAGTTTCCAGGTGGTCCCATTTTCAGCATATCTTGACCTGATGATGGAATATGAGGGAAATCGAGGGCAACCCTCAAATTTTAGAGGCACAGGTAATGTTTTTAGTACATTTTTCAAAGCTACACCAGTATTTACGTTTGGCAGTAAAACAAATATGACTGAGCTGATGATGGAAGGTCAATCGTGACCTTATGATGGAATATGAGGGAAATGGAGGGTAACCCTCAAATTTTATAGGCACAGGTAATGTTTTTATAGTACATTTTTCAAAGCTACACCAGTATTTACGTTTGGCAGTAAAAAAAAATATGACTGAGCTGATGATGGAAGGTCAATCGTGACCTGATGATGGAATATGAGGGAAATGGAGGGTAACCCTCAAATTTTATAGGCACAGGTAATGTTTTTAGTACATTTTTCAAAGCTACACCAGTATTTACGTCTGGCAGTAAAAAAAATATGACTGAGCTGATGATGGAAGGTCAACTCCTTAATGCTTAGGAGTTAAAGGATATTTTTTTCAATACTGAATGCACCTGCAGACTGGAAATTATAATTTCAGTAATTAGTGAGGTCTGCTGGTGATTAAAGGTCAACTTCTTAATGCTTAGGAGTTAAAGGATAATTCTTTCAATACTGAATGCACCTGCAGACTGGAAATTATAATTTCAGTAATTAGTGAGGTCTGCTGGTGATGACAGGTCACCTTCATTAGACAAATGCTTTCAGTATAGCCCAAATTTGAAGTCGTTTTTTTTTTGTTTAAAATTATATTAAGGTATAATATACCTACTAACGAGTAATTTTTAATTAATTTCAGCTATGGCCGGCAGCGGCGGTGACTGGGAAGTAATGATGTTGGCTGAAGAGTTGGACAAGAGGGAGAGAGAGAAGGAACGAGAAGAGATTGCGCGAAGGCATCACTATTCTACCACCCTCAGGGAATTAGAAGAGGTATGCAAGTATTAACTTAATTTGGGTTTCAGTTATCGTTTCGACTCATGATGTTCAGACAGTTAATCATAATGAATAAAAAGATAAAGCGCCCTAAGAAAGTCCAAACCAAATTTGCAAAGTTTTCAAAAACTATTTAGAAAGGAACCAACTTTGTCAACATTTTATCTCAAAGCATGTGAGGTAGGTTAGTTCAGACCATTTTGGGAGTTCTATCTGTGATGATTTTTGACGCGCATTGGTCTTTAAGACACCATAATTCATTCGGGAGATACTCCGTGTTCATACTGATTCCACTGATTGGATTTTTCCAGGAATCTGACACCCCACAGCGGGAGGACAGTTTGGACGAATACTCGAACATCGAAGACTCAAACTCGTCGTCGACCACGCATTTGCTCTCTCAGTCGCTCAGTGACCCTTCACAACGTTCTCTGGAGACCTCGTTCACTGAGCGGAGCAGCAGGACGGTAAGATCAAGACAGCAGCGGGGCGGTTCGGTAGGGGAACCGGTAAGTCTCAATAAATTCGCATTATTTCTGTCCTCGCCAAGTTCACAGATTTCATTTCAACTCTTTGAAGTTGCAAATGAAAAATGGAAATGAAAAACAACATAAGTTGAATATCATAATTATTTTTACTGCCAGATACAGATAATGCCCCAAAAGTTATCATCTTAAATCTTAATTAAATAAAAACAATAATTTAGTGATATATTTAGTTTATCTAACCAGGTAGTCTGCAATTCTGTTACCATATCTTAGTGATAAAAATAATGTTTCACATCTCTCATCATCACATCTATATTTATCAGTATGTCCTAACTTAGCTGGAACAACTAATTAGAGCCAATGATGTTAAAAATTAAATAAACATCATCTAATCGTCCTGCCAGAAAGTATTAGATGCTATAAAATTTGCGGTTACTGTCACTCAACTATTTTTCGGGCTTTCCAGATTCGTCCAGATTCCCCTCTCAGGCAATCCAGAGGGTTGATACTGAGAGCCGCGAGTCTGGACCGTGAGACCACGCCGGCGCCCTCGCAGACCCGTCGCTTCGGCTCCCTCAAGAGCGCTAGCACCGACTCACATAAGAGACTCTGATCCGCTTTGCTCCACGGACCTCGCGGGTCCGATCATGGTAGCACACAACCAAACGATGAAATCGCTAATGGTGCAACCCACGCTTCAAACGACGCAGCTCAAATTTGTTGTAACGAAACTTTAAACGAACAGGGAGGCGCGAACACAGAGAGAAGTATAGTTAGGAACGAACGAGAGAATGTACTAAGTATAAATTCGAATGTTAATGTTATTAACGGCGGCCGCACGGTTGCCGGTCAATTATTCCTGGTGATTGTTTTGTTCTACGAAAATTTTGACTATGTGTTGTTTTTTGTTTTAGAATAGTTTAGCTTAAGAGCGTTGTGAAAGGGCGCGGCTGTCTTTTCTATTTAAATTTAATAACTAAAGTAGGTAAAACTAGTACTATTTGAGGTCTTGCCTTACCCAATTTCAAGTCAAGATACAAATTATTGTACCTTCTCTTGAGACTAGAGGTAATTGTGATATCAAAAGATAGACTATTGAAAGGCAAAAAGTCACAAGATGTTAATACATTTAACATTAGTTTTGGTGCCATCAAAGTGCTTAAAACTTCTGTCTCTATCTTAAATCTATTCCGTATTCTAAAAAGTTTTAACTCTATTTCTGAACAATTCAATATACCTATCACATATCTTTAATTTCTTTATCTCATCGGTTTAATAATTCAATTTCAGATTTTACTACCAGACTAAGTGATTAATTATTATTAATTTATGCCGTGTGATGATTAAAACTCATGTTAATTAAATGACAAGATTTGACAAGCACAAAAAATATATTGCACTTACCTACATAATTTGTAGTAGGTAGGTATTGCCAAATTATCTACAATTAAGTTAGAAAGTTTTAAAGTTCCTAGTATGAAAAAGTTTTAATTTTTAGTGCTTAGAAAATCAAAGAGTAATTAATACAAAATTGTAACTGTACTTAACTATAACTTGTACCAAAGTTTAGGTGCCAATAGATATTTTAATAAAATAATATTGTCGCTTAGATTTCAAGTCTACTTAATTATAGAGTTATGGTATCTACCTAATCAGGTAGCAGGTGTATTTACAATGTCTTTTAATAAATTATTAATCATGAAATAATCTACCTAGTGCCAAAACTATAGGTAGGTAAGTATTAGTCCTATTTGTAACTTTCGAATTCTAATAAACTACACAATTACGTGTTATTATTCTTACGTTATAAATAAATGTAAATACGGATCGAAAAACCTAAACACATTTTTAAGTCAAACTTAAAAAATGAAAATTCGAGTACCACTATGAATGTAGGTACTACTAAATTAAAATTAAAATATAATTTGATATCTTACCTAGCTTTAAGCCCAAAACTATGTAATGATTGAGTGATCTTGAAAACAAAACAAAATCATTACTGTAAAAGATTTTCAGTAACTCCATTTTAATGTAAAAAAAATAATAATAATATGATAATGAAAAGGAGTCAAAGTACCTAAAAATAATTAAGTGCCAAATAAATTTCTTCATGAAAGAAAACCGAATATCTTATAAAAATAATATACTTAATTACCTTCTTGTCTTAAAAGTAATATTTAAAAATACTTGTTAAAATTATTTGAAATTGAAATTAACTCAGGCTATCAAAATTCCTTTTGTCTATTACCTATCAAAATTTCGAAGTACAGTCGCCCCTTTCCAATCGTGATGGTAAAACCCATTGTATATTATCAATAGATTTCTACAATCTGGTTTGCTAAAAAAAACTACTTAGGTACGGTAATGCACTGAAAGCAGCCGTCGTCACAAGACAACCGCTACTATAATCCTAGGCCTCTAGGTTGGCAACACATGCACTTCCATCTGGCATCTGTGGGCCACTGTAATCGCTTAGCTTCGGGTGCCCCAATAAATGGGTAGCAAATATTGCTCGTGTGCCTTCCTTTTGGTGTAAAAAAAAAAACTGACTTAAACGTTGCAACTTGCTTACCTACCTAGACTTGCTAACAAACAAATTAATATGAAATTTTTGTTGATACGTGCTCACTTTAAAAAAATCCACGATATTTTATTTTTAATGCCTGAAGGGACTTATTTATTCCTATATGGTTCCTAATGCTTAAGTGAGTGTACGACGAATAGGTACTTATTTATCTTGGATATTTAAGAAATATTTGGAAGTTTAGGTACCCTAACTGACATCTTAGACCCAACATTGGAGGAATGTGTGTAGATACTAATTTAATTTATTAGTTAGTAATTAGGTAGGTGCCAATTTCGTAAAGACATTTTTTTTCCGAGATACCAGGTACTAACTACTAAGTTGAGTTCTTTGCTATACTATCAATTTTCATTGTTCATCGATGTACTTAATAAAACATAGATCCTAAGCATTTTGTGTCTAGTCAAAAAACCGAATTTTGAACCAAAGCAAACATAATCTGTAATAGGTAACGAATGAGAGTAAATGGGTACAATTTACATGTACATTTAAGTAAATAATTATGATGTTATGATCATTTTGTAATGTATTTAGCACAACTCTAGGATGGTATAACGGGTACCTTAATTACTTAACTAATTTCTTTTAGATTAAATGGTTACCTATTGAAATTATATTAATGGATAGGTACAGTAATAACAAGCCCAATTAATTTAAGGCATGGTATGAATAGGTGGATTTTAAGTAGAATAACTTATGTAATGTACTTAGGTAATTAATGAAATTATAATTATATTAGGTACTTAAATGATAATAAAGCACTTAGTGAGATAGTTATCTATGACGAAAATTTAATAATTATTGTATTAGTATTAGGCGCCAAATCGTGAAAAAACGATGAAAATAAAAATAAATACTTATTAACTAATTTTTTTTCTGACTTTTCTTTCTGATCTACTTAGTTCAATACCTATTATGACTCTAATTTGTATCACTACATAGGAACCTAATTTTCGCTAACTGTCCCAATGCTTAGATCTTTAAAACTACGCAACGCATAATGATGCGGCTTTTTAATCGAAGTAGGTACTTAACTAGGTACAAGAATAAGTAGTACAGAGGTTGGTCGACAATAGACTTACCCGCCTCGAA
>BHDV01035552.1:71823-111482 GCA_005406045.1 Adoxophyes honmai
GATTTTTCAATACATTTTTTTTATGTACAAGTACCGTTTATTTGTATACTATTTAATGTTTTTTTGGGATCTATCATAATCATTAGCATTAAAAATATAAATCGTTATTAGTACAACAAAAAATCTTACTTTTCTTATGTTTCAAGTTACAGGATAGTGCATGAACTAAAACTTATTAGTACAGGTTAATACTGTCCACTTAGTCTTATACTGATAATAATTTATTTTTACGTCAATAGATAGTCCATGTCATCTTACAACATTTCTACGATTATTTAGGTGTGTTTACGAGTATTCGTCTGATCATATTTTATACAATAGAAATTAAATGTCATTAGACAGTCATTATAATTACTTATCGACATGCAAAAAAATGTTTACCCTTCCCTAGTAATGGGACGAAATTGACAGCTACCGTTTTGCGCCTCCGATAGCGGGGTCTAAACATGACTTACATTACAGATTTTTAAGCAACTCTATCACTATTTCCTAACAAGGGTAACAGAAAGACAACAAAAAAAAAGTTGTGCAGTCCATTTCTTGTTAAATTTTGTGACAAAAATAAACGAGCGGTTGAAACGCTTTGCAGTCTGAACCAAACTTTTTATTTGGTATCGAAATTATTTCATCTTTGTTCACATCACACGATTGCTGACTTTTGTTGAAAGATGTTATAGTATACCATAGAGGATAGAACCTATAGAGAAACAATGTTCGCAACCCCGGTCCGCAAATAGTTTGTTGATTTCAACATACTAAACGTCACCGTCACTGTCACAGAAACTGTACAGAGCCAATAACCGTAGAGAAAAAGGCACTAGCGTTACGCGCGATCTTGGACCGGCCAATAAGAGCACAGCGATCACTTCAATTGTTTTGCGTAATAATTTCCGAACAACCAAGATGACATTAGTACTCTATAGGTTCTATCCTCAATGTAGTATACCGATACGGATTGAAAAAAATCAGACGACCTTATTACGCTAGTGTCAAAGCATTATAATAGTTATAATTATAATATGATTACATTTACATATCGTAGTGAAGTAAAATGGATACAATTACGTTTTATATCGAGATTAGACGCACGACTGTTCGACGCAACTGACAACGGCGTTGCTCCCGACGATGAACCGCGAATTGGTGCAAAACGTGTCCAGCTAATCTCGATATAAGGATTTTTAAAGTGACGCGAATTGTATTAGATGTTTTGACAGCCCTCGAACCTTGTTTTATAAAGCTTTCAGCTCTGTTCTATCTTCAGGGTGTACTTATTATACACTGTATACAAGTCTTAAAAAAAACGTTTCAAACATCTTGCCGTTTGTATCATTATACAAAAAGGTTCTAGGTGCTTTCTCGGTGTTTTAAACGATGCTATCGTTGGCGCAAAATTATTTATCGCACCTTGTATTTTGACAAGCGCAGCGGTTTAAAAACGCGCGTTTAAAACGCACGATCTTTTTCCTATTTTGTAGTTAGTTTTTTTGTAAAGTCCTTTTAAAAGGGCCAAGCTGCCGATGAACTCGCCCTTCCGTATTACTAAGGGTTGTTTTTTTGAATAAAAATCGTCGTCTAATAATCCATTGCTATGAAAATAAAAGTAGGCGTTTTACTTTCTGTAATTGATTGCTATGGCTTGTGACTTTGATGATTCATACCTCGATTTATTGTATGACTGATTAATATAGGTTTTATACATAATACCTTATATAACAATGTGACGTTTAATGCTACACGATTCTGTGAATTTTCATCAAAATCCGCCGTGACCTTTTGATTGTATGGCTTAACATTCATCGTGAAATAATGTAATATAAAACACTTTTGGTTGCATAAAAAGTAATTAAAATAACAAATGAAGAACTTAAAAGTACGAAGTCGGCCATATTCCCTAAGGGATCTCTTCCTGCTTACCTTCGAGCGATTGACAGGATATGAGATATAAAAGGCACAAAATTTAAACACGTAAAATTTACAATTATAATCCAAAAATACTTGCGATGAATATACACAACATTAATAACACAAGGTACCCACTAGGTCGCGTGTGACCAATTAACAGTGACCTGTCTTTGGGCGATGTTTTTTTTTGTTTGTAGTATAAAAAATATAACGTAGTTGTGATAGAATCTATAATTTAATAAATTGCCAAATTAAGTTCTCATTTCTGAAACACAAAAAAGTAGATAGGTACTCGAAATAAATAAATATTGAGGCGTGAAAAAAAGGATGGAAGTCAAAATTCGTGCCTTGGAACTCTCAGTTTTTTTCCAACAATTTAAAGATGAATTTTTGTATGTAAAGGTAGGTCAAATGAATTAGTTTAAATCGTTACTAATATTATAAATCGGAAAGTGAGTTTGATTGTTTGTTTGTTCCACTTTCACGCTGTAACTACTGAACCGATTGCTTTGAAATTTTTCAGACGTAAAGTTAGAAGTCCGGATTAAATAATAAATAGGGTACTTTTTATCCCGGAAAAAATTGATGTTCCCGAGGAAATGTTCGCTTTATACCGCAATATAACCGAATTCCACGCGGGCGAAGCAGCGGGCGGAAATCTAGTTAACTATAAAACGACAAGAATTAGGGAATAAGCTTAAGAACTAGTAAATTTCTACAAATTTTTCAGTTATTGATAGTATTATAAAAGCGTTACTGAAACTTCCAGTTGAGAAAAATAAATATAAATTCGAGAAAAATGAGTCGTGGCTCAAAAAAACTAAACAAATTACAGTGATATAGAAGGCGTTTGTTTTGCACCCTCAAATGATATGTCTAAATTTGATGACAATATGAAAATAGAAACAGAAGTAACAAATTAGTGTAAACATATTCGGACATTTGACATTTTATTACGAGAGTTCATCGTCAGCGGGGCCGGTCAAAAACTCAGGATCAAGCAGCTAACTCAAGACGATATTAACAAAAAACAAGCAAAGACTAATGTACCAATAACATCACATATAGAAGACTTTAGTAAATTAGATAAACAAAGTAGAGAACCACACCCTAAGTATACGGAAGACGGAAACTAGAATCGGCAGCTTGCAACAAAATATAAGAAATACAATAAAAGGGACCCCAATTGTTGACAGGAAATCCAATGTGCTCGGTAAGATCATTATACCGAGAACTGAGGTAACGATCAGATACATCTTAGCAGAGTTAGAGGAAATGGAACGTGAAGAGTTCTTCAGGCTCAAGAAGGTGCAACAAGTTAAGAAGAAAAAAGCAAAGAAACCAGAGAAACCAGAGAAACCAGAGAAAGACAAGAAGAAAAATGTCACGTGCCCTGTCTGCTTGACGGAAGAGAAGAAAAAGAATAGGCCTGAGAATTGCGTGGTTTGTCAAGCGCCTCTGAAAGCGAAAGAGTTGGCAGCTGGAGAAAAAACCTATGATCCAAAAGAATGTGAGAAGACTCTAGGAGATTTGAAGGAACAGCTTGAATTGATACTGTTTTTGACGAAGGAATACGAAAGTAAGGGCTTGGAGTCGACTAGTATCGCTGAGTTTCAGAAGGTCGCAGAAGAACTACAAGAAAAGTTAAGCCAGCTGCCTATTTTACCTGTTATACCTGATGATGTTGACACCGACAATTTGTGTAAAGACTGTAAAGCTCAGTATAATGAGGATAAAGCTAGTAAAAAATCGGTGACTATCGAAGAACCAGATATTATACCATTAAAGTCATGCTGTCAAGAGCTTTTAGAAAATCTTCAAGGAAATGCTGATGTCGATGTAGAGAAGATTTGCGAATCTCAGCCGTCGTGTGAACAATATAGCGCAAGTGATGTGGAACCTGATACAAAGAAAAGCGATGCAAGTACGCTATGCGAAGAACATTCCCGAGTTAATGATGATCCGGAACTCGGAGTGTTTGAAACCGATTACAAAACCATAACTAAAATAATAAGACGAAGAGGTGTAGATGGTAATATAATTGAAGAACGGAAGATTATCAAGATCAAAAAGGAAACTAGGAACCCTAGTAAAGCTGCCAGCCAAGCTGCATCAAATGTGAGCAGTAGGACCATGTATCAGACATCGGAAACTTCCAACAACTCTGATAGTTCTGACGCTTATTATTCTGAGAAAACTTGTGGTTTGGTCACAGTTTGCATGCCAAAGAGGCGACGATTTGACATTATACCAAGAAATGTTAAATCTTACCATACAAGTAAGGTTTTACCAATGGCAGACCCTAAGCTGAGGAACTGTATTTCTTCAGCTAGCATGTTGAATGTTGATATTGATTTTGAAGAAGTTTGTGCGAGTTTACTCAATGTTTCGACAAGCAGCACTGATATAGAAGACGCAAAAGCATTCGTCGTCTCTAGCATGGATTTTAAAGAAAATATAAATGCTTTCGAACCGCTCGAGTGTGATCTACCAGCTACATCTAGAAGCAGTGACTTGAGTATTTATCAAAGTGCAATAACTAGTTCTAATCAAACTTTAATGTCAAAACCGTCTTCGAATAGAAAAAAGAAACACAAAGAGAAGTCTAAATCGGATAATACTGTACACAAACGTTTAAACCGCAATGCCAAAAGAAATAAAAGTCTTCATAGTCTAGATAATTTTAATACTAATGTCATTCAAATTTTATTTAAAGAACTTGAATCGCCCAGAGGTAATAATTCAATGTAACATTTGGTAGAAGTTGGCTCGAGTGATTTTAAACTTTTTGATAACGAACTGTTTTCATTTAAATAAGTAACAATGGAGGAAAAAACCTACGAAATTTGTGAAGATTGCAAACACAAAGAAGAAGAGAAACGACTGGCTGAGAGTGCAGTGCCAACACAGACTTCAAAAGGTACTAAGGAGCGTCTTGAACTCCTAAAATCACAGATACTGAACGTACAAAAACTCACCAAAGAATGTGAAAAAGAAGGACTGGTTATACCTAATGCAGAAGCGTTCAGTAGCTCATGTGAAGCTATTAAGGAAAAGATAGATAGGCACTACGGAGAAGAAATAATTAACCACTTGAAAGAGCATGTAGCAGCACTGGAGGATTTGACAGCAGAAGTGCACAAAGACGACATGCCTTCACGAAGTTTCGATAAATTCTTGAAGTCCTGTGTACAATTTAAAGAAACTTTGGCCCACAAAGAGGTACTAAAGAAACCGAGTACAAATGAAGGCGATACGGTTATGCTTACCAAAATTAATGCAGCTATAGAACTGAGCAAGGAAGCTAGAGAAGAGGGATTGATATCGTGCAGTATTGACAATTTTATAAAATCATGTGAACAAGTTAAGCACATTATTAATGATCGCAACAACGAAGCGAAGCCTACAATGAAACTTACCGCATCATCTGTGGATGTGATGAAAACACTTAGGTGCAATATCAATAATATGATGGATCTCATGGCTAAATCTAAAAGCAAAGACATTAACACGTCAGACGTTGATGAATTCCTCAAAGCGTGTGATGGTTTCAAAGATAACTTAACTTCGAAATTAGCAAATGCCGGCTGTCAGTCAGATCCATGTGAATGTGAGATCTGTAACTCTAATAAGTCTGAAGACAAGAAGTTATTTAATTCTAATTGCTGCTTAGTCACTGAAATAAAATCGTTCCATTCTGAAAGAAAAATATCAGGTGCAGGTGAAGTATTTGCTCCGACTAAGGACACAGGCGACGACACTTGTTGCCCCTTTCTCACACCCAATGATACAAAAGATAAAAGAGTGCGAGAAAATAAATCGTATCATTCTTTCGGACGCGTTACAGATGACGCTGCATCTGGTAAACATAGTAACGCGTCTGGTTGTGTCAAATGTGCTTGTCAACCTGATGAACAAGTCACTGAAATAAAATCGTTCCATTCTGAAAGAAAAATAACAGGTGCAGGTGAAGTATTTGCTCCTACTAAGGACACAGGCGACGACAATTGTTGCCCCTTTCTCACACCCAATGATAGAAAAGATAAAAGAGTGCGAGAAATTAAATCGTTTCATTCTTTCGGACGCGTTACAGATGACGCTGCATCTGGTAAACATAGTAACGCGTCTGGTTGTGTCAAATGTACTTGTCAACCTGATGAAGAAGTCACTGAAATAAAATCGTTCCATTCTGAAAAAAAAATATCCGGTGCAGGTGAAGTATTTGCTCCTACTAAGGACACAGGCGACGTCACTTGTTGCCTCTTTCTTACACCCAATGCTACAAAAGATAAAAGAATGCGAGAAAATAAATCGTATCATTCTTTCGGACGCGTTACAGATGACGCTGCATCTGGTAAACATAGTAACGCGTCTGGTTGTGTCAAATGTGCTTGTCAACCTGATGAACAAGTCACTGAAATAAAATCGTTCCATTCTGAAAGAAAAATATCAGGTGCAGGTGAAGTATTTGCTCCTACTAAGGACACAGGCGACGACAATTGTTGCCCCTTTCTCACACCCAATAATAGAAAAGATAAAAGAGTGCGAGAAAGTAAATCGTTGCATTCTTTCGGACGCGTTACAGATGACGCTGCATCTGGTAAACATAGTAACGCGTGTGGTTGTGTCAAATGTGCTTGTCAACCTGATGAACAAATCACTGAAATAAAATCGTTCCATTCTGAAAGAAGAATATCAGGTGCAGGTGAAGTATTTGTTCCTACTAAGGACACAGGCGACGACACTTGTTGTTGCCCCTTTCTCACACCCGATGATACTGCTTGTCAACCTGATAAATCAATAGAAACTACCAAATCAGACACTTGCAGTCGTATGTCCGGCGGAGGAGGAGTTCGCAGCGTAATATCTAACATAATAACACATTCCTTAAATAGTTTGGCTGCAATATTCTCATCAAATAAAAAATCTGAATCGTGCGGTGTTAGCGAAGATAAAGCAATGTCTGGAGGCGAAATTTATGAAACGTCTGATAAGAAAGATATAGCACCGTCTAAGAATTCGTCTAAGAAATCATTCATCCTACGTCGGCTTAAAAAGTGTGACATGGACAGTCCTACAAGCTCATGTGTTCCTAATAAAAAGAGTAGCAAAACAGCAGCGCTGTACAATAAATGTTTGGGTTCTATTGAAAAACAAGTACGGAAAATTATAAAAATATCACGAGTTCGAAACCCGGATGGCACTATAAGGGAGGTTAAAGAAACTATTACGATTAAGCAGAAGAAACATAATTGAAATTACTAGCGTAATGTGGAAAAAGAAAAACACAGAGAGTCGCCAAAATCCAAAACGTAGATCAAAGTTGCAAAGACTAGTGCCAAAAGGACTTGTTAAAGCTGTTTCAAAGTTAAGGGTGTTGTGTTTTTGTTTTTAATAACACATCGTAGCTACTACAAATATTCAAATAAGCACAAGCGATACGTTTTCTAAGGAAGATATCAAGTTGTAAAGTGTAAAAATGTTGAACGCAAGTAATCAAACAACTTGCCATTATACAGACGCTCAAAAAAAAGCGGCCATGATTCAGTCAGAATCGTCGAAAAGCACTAAAGAACGCTTGCAAGATCTCAAAGATAGAATCACTAATGTAGAACAACTTACCGAAGAATATAAAAAAGAAGGGTTAATCATACCTAACGCTGAGAAATTTATACATGATTGTGAAGCCATCAAGAGGAAGATAGATAAACATAGTGGAAAAATAAAGATAAATGATTTGAAGGACCAACTAGCGGAATTAGAAGACATGACAGCAGAAGTAAACAAAGACGACAAGAGCTTTAATGAATTCTTAAAATGTTGCAAGGAATTTAAGAATATATTGAATGAACGTAAAGATGGAAACTGGAAATCAGTTTGCGAAGGTTGCATGATTGATAAACAACGAGGCTTAATATCTTATAGCATTGACAAGTACCTACAATCCTGTGAACATAGTAAATGTCACATAAGAAGTGAGAAAAAAGAAACAATAGAGAAAGGAGAAACCATACCTCTCCCAGACTCTCCACCAGATGTTCTTAAAAGTCTTAATTCAAACGTCAACGTCATGATCGAACTTATAAATAAATCGAAAACTAACAAAAAACTAACACCCAGTGCCGATGAATTTTTGGAAGTATGCGAGCAATTTAAAAATAAATTGAATTCGTATTTAACAGATGATGAAAAGATCTGCGTGTGTCTGGTTTGTGGTAGTATCGATGAAAAACATGAAACACATGTTTGTAATTCGACATTAGCGGGGGAAGTATGTTGGGAAAGAGTAAAAGAAAAACCAGTATGTGACTCAGAAAAAATTTTAGCAGGTTGCTCACACAAACCCAAAAGTAGTATATGTAATAAACATAAGAAAACGACGTGTTGTGAGGATGACAACGATCAAAACTACGTTGGAACTCGAGTACGGAAAGTTAGAAAAATAGTACGCACAAGAAATCCGGATGGCACAATCAAAGAAGAAAAAGAAACTATCACTATTGACACTAAAGATATGGTTCAAATTATATAACTAGCTGAAGATGATAAATGAATAAACAGTTTTACAAATTACTACAGTAAAGCAAAAACAGATTCTACAATCAATAAATTATATCGGGGGTACAATCTGACGAATTTGGCTTTTTAAAACAACAAACTTCTTAAATTCCCTTGTTTAAAAACGCAGTTCACTTACAGTTTTTTACAGAAGTCAGCTGAATGTGTGGTTTTTTCGAAATAGCTATAATTAAAATAACTGATTTCATTGTAATACACAGCTAATAACCTAATTAAACCTGAACTAAACGTTAACGTTATTTTATTGACTATTCTGTAAGATCACGACTTCTTTACTATTGTATATTCTTTAACTTCCATACTTATTTATGTAGTTCAATAGTAAGACATTATCTAAGCACTTTTACTTATTACTTTTATCATTGAACATATTAGTCTTGTTATGAAAATGGTTATAATAGATGTTGTTCAAATGAACTACTATCTTTATCCTACAAATTTCAAACATGTACTTAAAAATAATGCCTTTTATTGATTTCAATATCATCGTTGTAAATTTTGACGTGACAGCGTCTTATAATTCGATGGAGCCGAGTGCACGCACAAAAAAGATGACGTATACGGCGTTACTCCGGGTAAGTTCGATTTTAGGCGTCCCATTTGCATTCCCATTAAACCAATTACGTTGCAGAAAGTATATCAGAATTTCAACTCCAATTCTCAGCCGTCGATAGCTGAGTTGGTATAGCGGTCGACTCTGAAGCCATAGTTCGCTAGTTCAAATCTGGTTCGAAAGAATTCTTTTTTGTATTTTATTTTTTAATGCATGCTATAAAATATGTTAATTATATTAGAATATTGAATGAATATACTGTAGTAATTCATTCAAAATAAAATAAAATTAAATTTAAAAAAATCTTTTGAAAAATGGAAGCATTCCATCAGTATTTTCTTATGACGTACGGTAAGTCTTTAAGGTGTCGAATCGTATAGGGTATAAGGTAGGCTAGGCCTGGGTTGTGTGAGTTCACGGGTATGCCGCTAGAGGGCGTTGAAATTAATTTAAAATAATTGGTATTTAATGCATGCTATAAAATATGTTAATTATATTATAATATTGAATGAATATACTGTAGTAATTCATTCCAGGGATCGTTACCGGTATTAATTAAAACTAAAATATCTCCTTTAATTCGGAATTTTAGCTGGGTATTCCTAGATAGTATTTAGGTAAGCCTGCGAAACTACGACATTATATGAAAAAATTGCACTAATATACAAAAACAACTGAGATACCGTAATTAAATACCGGTATAAATGTATGAAAATAATACCGGTATTCGATCCCTGATTCATTCAAAATAAGATTTAAAAAATTCTTTTGAAAAATGGAAGCATTCCATCAGCATTTTCTTATGGCGTACGGTAAGTCTTTAAGGTGTCGAATCGTATAGAGCATAAGGTAGGCTAGGCCTGGGTTGTGTGAGTTCACGGGTTTGCCGTTAGATGGTGTTGAAATTAATTTAAAATAATTGGTATGCGAGCTAAAACGATTTTTTTAAAAGAAAAAGTATAAAAAGCTACCTCTAAATTGCGACGACACGTTTGAATATACTGTAGTAATTGATTAATTTTAATTAAGACGTTGTCACGTTCAACTATCGTCAGTAAACCGAATTTACAGGCCCGTCCCGTTTATTACTGCGTTGGACCTAAAGTAGTGACATTTTTACGATTTTTGTTTCCTGCATTAATTTTGAAACGAGTTTAATATACTAAACCGATCAATAAAAATTTGAAGAAATATTGGCAACTCAGAACGAAAAAAGGGAGAGTTTATCGGTGGCATTAAAATTACTGAAGAACACGGAAAATACAGCCATACAAATGAACATGTTGTTTGCAGGGACCCAAACTCTGACAATCCAACTGTGCCATACTTGGAACAACCTCTAGATGACAAAATAGTAGATATTATCGAAAAACGAGAAGAGATCTTTTTAATTAAGCAAATAAGGGAGATAGAAGTTGCACAAATGAAAACTGGCAGTCTACATGTTTGTAAGAATTGTCTAGCTATGTTTGAGTCTCAAGATAGAGGCGTCAGAAATTCTATGTGCGCAGATTGTACTGAAGTTGAAGCACAGAGATATAATATAGTATCGAATAGCCATACAATGAATAAACTTTATAAGGTACCTATTATGGAGAAAACCGAAAATTTTGTCCAAAGTAAGATAAGTGAAATTATTAACATCAATACTACAGGATCTGGTCTATCACTTAAATGTTGTTTGAAGGATGTATCGGAAAGAAAAGTTGCAAGCATGTACGCAAAAGTGAAGAATTTCTGGCCATATGCTAAAGCAGTCATATGTTTGAACATGAAGAATACTAAAATACCGAGTAACAAGAGCAAAGTAAATTCTAAAGAATTAGGCACTTTTCAAAACAAATATAGACAAATAGTTAAAGTTGTCAGATCAAAGAACAGTGACGGCTCGGTTAGTGAAGAGCGCAAGGTAATAACGATTAGAACAGAAAAGACCAAACCCTCTTTTTCACAAGCCACCAGTTCTAGTAGTGTCAAAAAAGACAAAAATGTTACAGTCAGAAACAATCCAAAAGAAAGTAGTTCAAAGAAACACTTAAATAATTCGAAGTCTCATACAAAAACCAGACAAACTCGGTCCGAAAAGATAGCAGTAAAAGATGTTATGGCAAGTCCTAGACCCAAAACTAGTTTGTCAGACGATACTTTACGACAAATTGCATCAATTGATCCAGATACTGCAATAAATTTGGATGAAATTAAAACTCCTAAAGAGAAAGGAAACGTTGGTCTTTTTATCATAGAAAAGAAAAATGACGATGATAAGCCTTGTGCTCGTGATGTTCCTAAAAAAAAATCAAAAGTACGTATAAAAGAAACATCTGGTGTACACGCCATACGCCCTACAAGAACATCGATAAAACTAACTAAAACCCAACCAAAACCTATCCAAATTAAAACAAAAGTAGCACCTGAAAGCGACAACGTTAGTTTAGTGTCTATTGCTACATCTTATTCTCTAAATGAAGAATCCGTTCAGATGTCTGCTCATGATGTCGCAAAATCTGATCTAGATACATCTAAAAAGATAAGTAGCAAGGATAAATTAGATAGCAAAAGTGCCTTTTATTCAGCGTCTTTCTTGCGAGAACTTGCAGCTGCTGATCCAAATAAAAATAAAGTTATAAATACAAATGTAAGTCGGAGAGATGCTGGTGTGGCGACATCGGATAATAAAAACAGTTATTTCGAAATACCGAGCTATAAAGATATCTCATCCAGATTGATATCCAGAAGTCAAGTTCCTGACAACCTTCTTGAAGATGTGAGGAATGTTTCTAATACTGAACATGGCAAGGCTCCTGCTAAGTTTAGTACTCTATCCTGCCTGACACAAACTCAACTCTCTAGTCATTCAATTGCTTGTCAAAGTACAGATAGAAATCCGAGAGTGAACGATGAAATCGGCTTCCGACTGCCTTGTGCTAAGATGTTCACTCATTTCCCTGAAACTTTAAGAAATATGAATGTACCCAATAAGTTTAACAATATTGATCCATCACCTGTCAAAAGATTTGACTATAAATCGAATGAAATGAAACGGTTAGAAAAACTTTACAATACAAACTTGAAAATGAAAAATGAGGAAAAAGCAGGGGTTCCTGGTGGATCTAAAGACAATTATAAACCACCTGCTTATCCAAAAACTACAAATATGTTGGATTCTGACTTAATGCTCCGCCTATCTCATGATATACCAATTAGGACTAAGATGCATAACCAAAGCCCAAGAGTATCAGGGGAAATTCACCCTCATTTAGACCCTAAGTCTTTCCAAAATCGCGACGAGTCTTCGGAGCAAACGCGGAAATTAAACGACAATAAATCTGATGCTATGATTGGAACGGATACAATCGAAACTGATAATGTGCAAAGACCTGCAACAGAGGATAGAGCTACAAGTCCTGTTGGGTCGTTCCCTCTTATTCCTATGATTGTTCATGAAATAATTCCCAAACGCTACGCAGAGCACCCACATGAAACTGTCAACCGCGCTACTAGTCCACAACGATCTATCGCCAATTTGCCAGTTATATCCGCCAGCAGTCAGTTGACTTTAGCTTCGAACGTTTTAACCAATCAGTTAGAAAAGGCTCCAATTATAACATCACCTGTCCATAAAGAAAATGCCACGAATTCGAAAGATCAAGAATCAAACAGCATCTGTGAAATCACAATTGTACCAAGAAGCGGAAACTTCACCATCACTGCTGATAACGCAGAAATAACAGTCGAACGTTTAATAGAACTCCTTAAAAACAATAAGCTAGAAGGATTAGAGAAAATCATAAATCCTATAAAAGAGTTGACTGAAGTGTCACAGGATACTTCTTTTCCGAGACCGCATATAGTATGTCCTGTAACACCAATGCTAAGTGAAGCTGAAATCAAGGCTTCATCATGTAACTCTGTCAGATCATGCCCAAATCCCGATTGTCCTGTGAAGAAAATCTGCTGCCCGCCCGAGCCGGAGATAAAAGCAGAACCAACCCAACCTCCTGAGAGTCCTAAGACAGTTGATGTAGCAGTCAGCACTTTTGAGAGAGATAAACCTAAACGCAAGTCGGTGGATTTCAAGGAGTCTGTCTGCAAATCAACGTGCTCAGTCCCCGTTGAGCTGCCAAAATGCGCGAAGTGCAAGGCAACCATGATACGAGCTGATGCTTCTACCAGCACCAAAGTTAACGCCAGATTTGACGTCAGACCTTTGAGCCTCTTCACCAGGGCCATCACCAAGGCTCAGTCTGACTCTTGCCTGTACTGCGGAAATAGGTGTGGAAGCCCTGTGTACAAGGAAGGTGGCCAGAAGAACCTTAAGTCACCCTGCCCAAGCTCCATTTGTTGCTCCAAGCCCATACCCAAAACTCGATCGTTGCCTATTTGTCGATTTTCTGAATGCGATTGTTAATTTTTTTTAATAAAGTTGTTGGGATTTACTTGAAGTCGTCACACAGGCGCGGGGCGTGCTCATAGCTTATGGCGCGAGGTCACAGCGATATGGCATTTATATGCCATAGCAGACGTATCTTTGTCAGCGGTGTAAGCAGGTTGTTGTGTTGGCGTGGCGTTAATCTCGCGGTGACAGCGGGACGTTCGTGGGGCGTGATGATTGCGTGTTGTCATAGTTTAAAAAAAATGTACTACACGTACTTACGAGAAAACAACAATCAATCTGTCACCGCTAGGAAGCAGAAAGTACGATTGATCATTGTTTTCTTGTAAGTACTTTTTTTAAACTGGCGTACAATTTCGTACATTTCTCGTACATTTTTGGTTCAAGTTTGAGTTCCGTGCGACACCATCTCGCCGTTACCCCGCCAGAAAGTATCCTTCCTAGCGGTGACAGATTGATTGTTGTTTTCTCGTAAGTGAATGTAGTAAATTTTTTAAACTAGCGTACAATTTCGAACATTTTTCGTACATACATATTTTTGGTATAAGTTTCAATTCAGTACGACACTAAAGTATAGTTCATATAGAATTGGTACTTAATGTATTGGCTACATTTTTTTATATATTCAATAAAACTAAATTTTGGGAAATAGGTATTAAAGATTATGTATTTTACTTTACATCGAGTACTAAAAATAAATACATTTTCTTCGTTATTAATATAGCAGCGAACTCTTTTGTTAATGGTTCCTATCATCTTCTGAACAGTGTTTTTGTCAATATTTTTGATGTGTTGATTCCACATGGATCGCAATGAATCAAGGTCCTTAACCATTTTACCACTCTTCTTCGACTTGCTTTTCATATTTGCCCAATAATTCTCGATTGGGCGAAACTGGGGGCAATTTTGCGGATTCATATCGCGGGGAACATAATCCACGTTATTATTTTCGTACCACTCTAATACCTTTCTGGAGTAGTGGCAGCTAGCTTACTCTGGCTAAAACTTAAAGGGAAGCCGGTGGTTACGAATGAAGGGCAGAACACGTTTTTGCAGACACTCTTTCATATAAACATCCAACGTCATAGTTCCAGATGTCACGAAGGCCTTGGTTTTAAAACCACAGCTACAGATTCCTTGCCAAATCATATGTTTTTTTGCAAATTTCTCCAAATTTATGAACTTGTATTTCTCGTCAACATTTCCCCTAGCATCAGCCAAGTAAAATTTTGAGCCAGGTAGTTGTTTGAAATCAAGTTTCACATGTTTCATCGTCCATCAAAAGGCACCCTTTGAATTTGGTCAAAACTTTGTCGTACAACAATCGAGCTCGATTTTTAGCTTGTACGTTCTGTTTCATGGTACAATTTGGCTTTTTAATAGCTCGATAGCTCTTGTAGCCCGCTCGAAGATGAATACGTCTCACAGTACTGCGACATTTATTGAACTTACGGGATAAGTCATAATCAGAGAGGCCTGGGTTTTTTAAATAGTTCTCAACACACTTTTCTTCAGTTCTGTATTCTTGGTACCAGATTTACGTTTGACCTGTGCCTTCCTATCGAAGGACAAGGTATCCTTGTACCGTTTTATGTACCTACAAATTGAACTTTTGTGAAGATTCAGTGCCTTAGCTACCTTTGATCCAGATCATGAAGGATTTTCCGTGAATTTGTTCGCCATCAGTTTTCTCACTTTGAGTTCCATTACAGAAAACTTTCAAATAAATTGAGCTAGGTCCACAAAATACCCACAGTTAAAACATCGAAATATTGTCCACAAATTGTAATTGTCACTTTTAAATTTAGAACATACGTTTTTTTTTATCAGATTTTTTTGTTTGTGCCAATTCTATATGAACTATACTTTATGTCACCGCCAGAAAGCATGACACCGCGTGACACGCTTGCCCCGCCTGTGACGAAGGCTTGATTTTTTTTAATCTATTTCTAAATCGGTGCATGACTGAGCGACAGATTTTTTTTTTATATCACTGGACACTTTTTACACCAATCACCTAGTCCCAAAGTAGGCAATTTGCCTGTGTTATGGGTACTAGACAACGGATAATTATATTATATGGATAAACATCCAAGACTCGAAAGCAAACATTCGTATTCATCATACAAACATCTGCCCCGACCGGGGATCGAACCCGGGACCTTAAGCTTCACAGTCAGGTACTCTAACCGCTGGGCTATCCGGCCGACTAAATGATCCCAATATCCCTCAGAATGCTTCATTGTACACATTTTGTAAAGCAGAAAAATTTGGAGTGGAAATTTTATTGGCAAAAATAGTTTTAAATAGCGGTAATGAAATGAAATTGGTAAACTAAACCTACAAGAATGAAATATATAAGTATGAATAGTGTAAGCTGTTTACACTATTCATACTTATATATTTCAAAATAGATGGCAAAATATAAGGATAAAGGCTAGCGATCAATGTCACAATTCCAATTGTGCATCTGTGTATGAAACTGTGGCACCATAGTGGGTGCATGGACTTAAACGATTGAAAAATAAAATGTACTACAATTAGACTAAAATTTGCAAATAAAACTCTCTTAAAATCCCATAGAGACTACGTAAATAAAATTATGAATTGTGATCTCATTTTATGGTAAGTAATTAAGTTATGAAAAGCTTTACAGCATATTTTCGTGAGTTTTTTTCTAAAATACAGGAAAAAAGCAGTCTAAGATTTCAACGATAATTCTTGTTACGTACATGAAAAGAAAATCAAATCCTTAAATAGACACTTCACCATGATTAGATAAAGGTAAATGGATGGTAACCATCGGCAGCTTGTGTTCAAATTATTATAAAAATAAGACAAAAAATTATTATAAAAATAAGACAAAAAATTAACATTTGAACATTTTCAACAGGAAAAGTAACGTCTTAGGAAAAATAATCATACCGCGAACTGAAATCACCATCCACTACATCTTAGCAGAGCTAGAAGAATTGGAACGAGAAGAATTCTTCAGGCTGAAGAAGGTCCAAGAAGTAAAGAAGAAGAGAAGTAGAAAGAAGGACCCCAAGGAGGACTCCAAGAAGGACTCCAAGGAGGACCCCAAGGAGGGCCCCAAGAAGTTGGATTGTCCGGTGTGCAATGAGAAGAAGGAAAATAAGGGAAGCCCGTCGATGTTATGCATAATTTGCAAGTCGCCTCTGAATTCCGACCGCATAGATAAATCCCCCGAAGAAGTCCAGAAAGAGGAGGCAAAGAAAGCGAAAATCAATGAACAACTGAACAGTATACTTGAAATAATAAAAGAATACGAGCAGAAAGGACAAGCATCTTCCGTAGCAGAATTAAAAAAGACAGCTGAAGAGTTGAAGAAGAAACTTATGGAGCCGTCGGTTCACCAGTTACCGATACCAGATGGCGTGGATATCAGTAAACTCTGTAAAGCTTGCAGGAGGCGGGTAAAGCCAACTGACACGGGAGATGTTCGTCCTGTATCCTTGAAACAGGGTGGAGACAAGCAGAAATTAAGCGTCGACCGCAAAGCACCACTACCGGCACCAACTCCCACTCCTCCGCCGAAGGAAATGGAAATAGGCAAAGAACTCAACGCTATGAAGGAAATATCGTGCAAATTCGAGAAAAGCGGTATAGAATCCACAAGCGTTGCAGATTTAAACAACATCGCTGATCAGCTGCGAACCAAACTAAAAGCGCCGTCTATCACTAAAGTCGTGGGTCCAAATGCGTCACAGAATCAACCGTGCCCGACTTGTAGTAGCCAGTCTAAATCCAAACCCCCACCTCCTAAGCCTGAGCCGAGCCCAGCCATTCAAAAGAAAACTCTGGATCCGTGTGCTGTATGTGAGGATTTTAAGAAGACCTTACCAAAGCCTTGCGTTGTCTGTAATTCCTCTTTGCAGGAAGAAGCTGCGCAGGAAACAGACAAGAGAGTAGAAATAAGAGAACAGCTTAGCTCTATACTTAAGATAACGAAAGAGTATGAGCAGAAAGGCTTGGGATCCGCCAGCGTAGCCGAGTTCAAGATGATCGCTGAACAGCTCTCGGAGAAACTCAAGAAAGCACCGTCTCTACCAAATATACCAGACGGTGTTGATCCAAAAATGCTGTGCGTTTCTTGTAACAAGCACAAAGATGACAAATCTTTGGTTGAAAAGAAATCTAGCGCCAGAGTTATTATTAAAGACGACGTTCCATGTTGCAGACAAACTACTAATATACCTTCCAGTATGCCAAATATTCCATCAACCGCTGCTTCTACACAAAGTGACACTGCATCGCTTCACCACTTAGTGGATCGTATAAGCGATCTCATAGTTTATGGGAAGAAATTTATAGCTCGAGGGATAGAAACATTCAGTCTCACAGAACTCGTTAATACGTGCGAAGCTACCAAATGCCAGATACAAACATTTTTTGATGACGAACCCGGTGCTGAAGGTCAAGACTATCAAAAGTTACAGTGTTGCGTTCGGAATGTTATAGATACCGCTAAAAAAATTAAATCTGATAACGCTTATTCACCCAGCGTCGAAAAATTCGTGGAAACATGTTGCGCTGTGGATTCTAAATTAGGAAATCAGAAGAAAAAGGGACCGAAAGATGTTATTAAAGATAAGAAACGCCTCGAAGCTCTAAAAGGTCATATAGACGATGTTGTGCAGCTCACAGAAAGCTACAAGAGTTTGGGTCTCGAAATACCAAGTGTTGACCAGTTTATTGAAGACTGTGCTAAGATTAAACAGAAGATTGACGAGGACACCGAGGAAGAACCAGCTCCGGTAGGACAAGGGGCTGCTGAATTAGAGCACTTAAAGGGGCACGTAGCCGAACTCGAAGGTCTTACGAGTGAAATAACTAAAGAAGGTTTGGGTTCCCAAAGTTTCGAGGACTTCATGAGGTCTTGCAAGCAATTCAAAATGAAACTAGATCAATTTAAAAATAAGAAACCGCCGAAGCCGAATAAGCAAATGCAGAAGATGATCGCTCAGATCGATACTGCTATTGGATTAAGCAAGGAAGCGAAACAAGAAGGTCTAGTATCGCGCAGTATAGATAAATTTATTAAGTCTTGCGAAGACATCAAGAACCGACTGTCGAAAGATAAGACCGACGGCGGTAAAGAAAAAAAAGCAAAGAAAGACCCGCCTACTCCTCCGGGCATTTTAAGCGATTTGAAAACAAACATAAACGTCATTATAGAGCTTATAAATAAATTTAGAAAGGAGGGTATGGTGACGCCGAGTGTTGAAAAGTTCCTTAGATACTGCGAAAAAGCGAAAGACAAAATCGCTGAAGATGCTGCAGCGGCTAATAATCAGGTGGTGTGTAGTGAAATCTGTAACTGTCCGCCTAAACAGGCTTGTTCTACTTGTCAAAGTGTAACAAAAGAGCCTGTACCTACCCCCACTTCTGATGGAGAGACCTATCCGTGCGGTCACAAGACAGAACAAGAACCTGATGACGTTTGCGACAGCTGTTGTGCAGTTGACGAGAACACTTGCGGCCCGTGTGACGAGTCATCCTCGAAAGACGAAACAGAATTAGGTTACTTCGAGAAAAAGGTACGCAAAATTGTAAGAGTCACTCGAACGCAGAACCCAGACGGCACAGTCAAGGAGGAGAAAGAAACTATAATCATCACTCAGGATATGCATGATCCTGACAATGAGAATGATTTGGAGGACGATGATGATGACGAGTATCTCAATGACATGTCGTATGAATCACTTGTAACTGAGACTGATCAAGAACAAGATGATCCTGAGACGAAATGTTGCAGCAGAGCGCCGAGCAAAACTAGCAAAACTAGCAAAACTAGCAAAAGCAGTAAAGGCAGTAAACGTTGCAAGGATGATGATAACAAAGTGAGATTGATATTATTCACCGACACGGAACCGAATAGACGTGGTTTTTGCAGGGGATCTAAATCTGAAGAAAACACTGGAAAGCACTCCACTCTGGCCAGTCCTAAAATTCGGCATTGTATCTCATTGACTGGAACTAACGCTGGCTATAGTAGAGAGATCAATTATACGCAAAATGAATCGGTGAGTATGAATTTTAGTCACTCAGCCACTCTCACCGATGGTGGTAACTCACTGAATATACCGACGAATACGAATCTCAGCGACACTTTGTCTCAGATTCAGCTAGCACGAACTCACAGTGACCAGTCACAGAATGTACTAGCACAGAGTGATCCCATTGACAAGCGAACAAGTACAGTGGCACTGGGTAAAGATAGTAACGTAAAATCGCAGGTAGAGCTACCCCGACGGAACCATAGCGACAATTGGTCTAATATTGAGCTGATGAAGCGGAATGGTAGCAACACTCGGTCACAGTTGGAGCTGGTGCAGAGAAACCGCAGCGACACTGGCCCTCTGAATGGGCCAGGACAGCAAAATACTAGTGGTGTTCAAATACAACAACCGAGCCAGCAAAACGACAGTGATCGAAGTAAACAGTCATAATAAATGTGTTTTTATTAATTTTATTTATACGCCTGGTTTTTTTTTCATTGAGTATTCGAGTATTCAGATGGTATCTAAATCTATATTGAACTTTTTGCGAGTTGTACATGCGTTGTCATCCATTCTACGTATATGTACCAAATTTCAAATGGATTTGACCAATCGTTGAAGACAATTCATTGTATTATCTTTCGAATGCAGAAGCATCGTACCGGTTACAAATAATCTTTACAACCCGTCTAGACAAATGACCCGACCAGACACGCCAGCAATGGCGCGCAGCCACGCAATAATTAGCGGCCAAAACAACTGCTCGAATAGTTTCGCGACGCACGCTGGTAGCTCGAACATGCTGATCAGGGTTGCACACTTCTGCCTACTTCTATATGAACATGAACCGCTCGTTCCCTAAATATCAGAATTGCAAAATACTAGATTGCCGACATACCTGCTCATCAAAATATCAGATTCCCGGAATACCAGATTTTCTTCATACTATGTGCGTTTTTATTACAGTTTTGTAAAGTACCATGTTCTTGATACACCATGTTCCATTTAAAACCGAATTCCTCTAATACCAGATAACGAAAACACCAGGCTCGCAAAGCCTGTTTCGATAGAAAAAACGAACATAGTTTATAGAAAATCTGGTATTCCGGGAATCTGATCTTTTGATAAGCAGGTAATGTCGGCAATCTAGTATTTTGCAATTTTGATACTTAGGGAACGAGCGCTAAGAATAAATAGGTTTATAGTCTAATAAGGTTAGGAAATCACCTCGGAATTCGAGATACCCAGCTCGAAGTTTTGTGAATATTTGCATATTGAGGCCCTAAAAGTTGTCTCAAAACCTACATATTCTAGGGTGTGTGCAACTATTAAATTTCAACGTCAAAAGTCACAAAAATCGGTTTTTTGTGCTTCTTTTGTAAATATCTCATTTCCTATTGGTTTTTGCTATTTGTGTTTATTATCAATATTGTAGAATACAAAATTCTCTACAAATTTTGCGTCTAAATTTTTCTTATACGGTGAACCGTTTTCGAGATATAGGTCGGAGAGCGCGCGGTCACAGCATCACTTAAGGCCTTGGGTACTTCAATGGCCAAAACGACACAGATATTGTAAAACTTCAAAATGCTGCAGAAGTTAACGGTCGGGGTCCGGGGACCGAGTCGAGCACTGCCGTACCATCCTTTACTCCCTTTATCCCTGGAATATGTAGGTTTTGAGACAACTTTTAGGGCCTCAATATGCAAGTATTTACAGAACTTCCCGCTGGGTATCTCGAATTCCGAGATTCTTACCTTAATTAACCTTACTTTATTAGGCTATTAGGTGTGCATTACAGCGCATGTAACACTACGTAGACAAAACCAAGACTGTCACGTTTCGTGGCCTTTTCTAGTAAGTATATTTTTTGGTTTTCAACTGGCAGGTATAATAGATACAGGTTGCTACCCTGTCACCTAAATCGGAGGAAAAAAGGAAGTTATTCTGAACCGGACTCCACACAGGTGCATACCCTCACGCCCGTATTCCCAAGAGGGGTAGGCAGAGCACATGAATTCAAAAATTCAGTGCCACGTTTAGCAATTTCAGGGTAACCAGATGCTTAAACGTGATATTGCAGTGACCGGTTGCTAGCCCATCGCCCACAATACACTAACCCTTTCCCTGAGTCGCCTCTTACGACACCCACGGGAAGAAAGGGGGAGGTGCTATTCTAACTCACCACCACACGTCGTGCCCGCTTGCGAAAGGTCCCATTTCCCTAGTCGCCTTTTACGACATCCACGGAAGAAATGGACAGGTGTAACTAAACCCGTGTCCACGTTGATAATTAAAAGTAAAAATTACAGCAGTATTTTCTTGGCGTCCCTACGATCTGGCAAGTCGCCATTGTAGTACGCGACGTGACGTCACGCGGGCATTCCTCGTGTCACTATAGCAACAGCGGTTTATTTTCATTGCGTTGTCTTAGTATATCCCGCTACTGCGCGCAGGCATCTTCCCAGGATGAGAGGGCTAGAGCTGTAGTTCGAGGGAAATTTGAAGAAAGAAGAAAAAAATTGTAATTTTAACATTATTTGACACAGACATCGTTGATCTAATCTAAAAATAACATACATGCATACATACATATTCTCATGCCTGTATTCCCAGGAGGGGTAGGCAGAGCACACGAATTCAAAAATCCAGTGCCACGTTTAGCAATTTTAGGGTAATCAGATGGTTAACCTTTTGAACGCTTTCATTTTTGAATGAAGTGATCACTCACACGCCAACAACCGTGGCGTTATCAAAAATGACGAATCTCATAGTGCAGTGCAAAACATTTATCGATAAAACTTACTAGCCTCTAAGACTAGCCTCGGTAATTGTAGTACGAGAATGAGTGGCCGCTTTCCAAAATACGAATTATTTCTTCTGCAGTAAGTACAAAACGTCAATTTCATGGGTAAGGTCCAAATAGCTCACAATCAGAATGATAGACAATTGTGTTGATAAGGTTTCATTAAGTACTTCTTGTGAGAAGTTTTGACGCCTCTATGTAAAGCCGAATTTATACCTGCAACTCCTGCAAGTTATTGACGCTAGCTCGAAAACTAAGAACAAGATGCAGATAACTGCCACTCACGGCATTCCCTCATAATAACTTGCCGGTATACGAGTATAGGTATCTTGCTTTTAGCTTCGTATACTGTTTTAAAAAAATATAGTGAATCTCATACGTAACAAAACCGGTCAGAAAAAGTCAATGGAAAGGTCCAATTTACGAATTTTGTTTCTTTTTGTTCATCCCTACGCCATCACTAGTACAGAGTATTTACCGTCAATGACGTCATAGGCTAGCCACTAAAGTGGTCGTTGGCGTACAAGGAACTATGATTTCCCGCGATAATAGAGATGAGACTTTTACGCTATACAGATACATTTTTATATCGAAATATCAATGTCAGTAAGTAAATCGTAAACTTAAATTTTGTTTCAGTATGTTTTTATGCTGAGACGATGATTTACATACATGCATACAATCACGTCTATGTTCCCGAATAGGGTTGGCAGAGCACAAGAAACGTGACACAGACCAAACCATTATTATGACTATATGACGCTTCGCAGCCACTTCTAGCGTAGTTTAAGGTTTGCAAAGATAGAAGAGGTAGAATAGTGACAGGTTGCTAGCCTGTAGCCTAAAGCATAACTAAATCTATTTCCGTAGTTGCCTCTTAAGACATCCACGGTCGAGAGTTGTTATTCTATCCCGATACTACACGACAAAAACGATGATAGAATGTTATAAAGTAGACTAGGATTACAAATATTGGAAAAGACAACTTCGTAACAATATTTTCACAATTAATAGTCAAATGTAAATGAAACAGATTCGGCAACAGCTCTAGCGACCACTTTAGTGGCTATTGGCGTATGAGACACTGACATTATTGCGTCAAATTATATCCGAAGAATAATCCCGAAATTTTCACATTTTGACCTGTCCAAGCATTCGTTAATTCTTTTAAGGAACAAAATATGAATTGGTGTTCCGTTTAAGCCAGTAGATGTAAAGAAAAGCAGTTCACAATTGATTTTATTCATGATCAAAGTGCACTGTCACTCCGACCCTTTTAGTGGTCGTTGGCGTGGTGGGCACGACAGCACTCGACCACTTTAGTGGCTCTTGGCGTTCAAAAGGTTAAAGGTGATATTGCTGTGACAGGTTGCTAGCCCATCGCCCACAATACACTAACCCTTTCCCAGAGTCAACTTTTAAGACACCCACGGAAAGATCTAAAAACAAAGCTTAAAATAATACTTACCTAACTTAATTTTATGTTGTTATAAACTTAAAGCAACGATGAATAAGTGCCCCTGGTGTTTTGGTATAACTCCAAAAGAATAACATCTCTACATTTCTTCCGTAGATCTCATAAGAGGCGATTAAGGAAACAGGTTAATGCAGGGGTTCCCAATCTTTTTCATCCCGCGGCGCACCGGCAACTTTAGAATTTTGTCACGGCGCCCTACCCTGTGTATTTGAAAAAGATTCAGTACAAATAGGCTCAGATAATGGTAGTATTTATGTTGAGACTGTAAATTATGAAAATTAATTCGGATAATGATAAAGAATCTACTCACGGCGGCGCCCCTGAAAACTTTCTGAGGCGCACCAGGGCGCCGCGGCGCACAGTTTGGGAACCCCTGGTTTAATGTAAATTTAGGCGATAGGCTAGCAGCCCGTTACTGTTAAGAGCGTGCAAACAAAATTCGGTGATTTTGATATTTTTCAAATGCTTTAGAAAGCTATAAATCCTTAAGTTTTTAAAGAAAAACTACTGTAACATATAAATAAACTCTTTCTAGGGATTAACGGAAAATATTATTTTATTAGCAACACAGATTTCTTTTAAGTAGCCAATTTGTTGAAGGGTTTGCACAAAAATACGCGTCAGAGCTGTCTTTCACTTGAAAATTTTCCATTAAAATTTACCATAAACGATATTTAAACTTGTTATTATCTGATAGACAATATAGTCTACTGGGGAATAACGGTGTAACATGAATCAAATTATTGGTTTTTATTATTCAAATATCATTTTACATGCCCGTGTGGTGTCGGGTTTAGAATATCACCTCTCCATTTCTTCCGTGGATGTCGTAAGAGGCGACTAAGGACATGTTAAGGTATACTTTAGGCGACAGGCTAGCAACCTGTCACTATTGTACCTGCCACCTCAAAACCTAAAATTAAACATTATGCTAGAAGTGGCCACAAAACGTGAAATAGTCATCTTGTTGTCTATGTAGCTTTTTGTGTGCTCGGCCTACCCCGTTTGGGAATACAGGCGTGATTGTATGTATGTATGTATGTATCATTTTACATATTTTCAAAGTTGAACCATTACTTTATTTTTTTTCTCATTGATTTTAATGTAATTACAAATGAAACAATTTCATTGTAAATTTACAGAATATGTTTAGTCTAACCATATTTTTTTCATGGCTAAATATGAGTTAATTTATTTTTCACGATTTTTTAAACAATGGTCCAAAACCACTAAGGTCAGATGGGGGAAGAGAAACGCAGGGATAAGAGGGCTCTACAGACCATAATCACTCATAACTCGACGAGTTATGGTCTGTGGTGCCTCTTACCCCTACCCTGCCCCTGAATTTCTCTTCCCCCACCTGATCTTAAATTACGTTCGTAAAAAATGTTTGCGCCCTCTTAAATATGGCTCACTTAGGTCCAAGGTCCTTAGTATTCGTATTATGAGTAATAATAAAACTATTTACTCTGTCGGAATCTATCAAAGCTATACCTATTGTCTGCAAAATTTCATCGCAAATGAGTCATCAGTTAACTACACCAACAACAGATAGTCTGCTCCAGCTCATATACCACGTTTCAAAGTATAAAGCCCGTCACAGACTACGCATATACGATAATATTTGATCTGCGTATAAATGCCATTTTTCCATATGTCGATGTCAAAAGAAACCTGACGGTAAATCTGCGCAGAGTGTGGTAGCTCATTGAATTGTATAGGGAGCGATATTGACAGATATATGTTCTGTAACAGATATCTTACCGTATCTGCTTAATGTGTGACGAGCTTTACATACATACATACATATACTCACGCCTGTATTCCCAAGAGGGGTAGGCAGAGCACGTGAATTCGAAAATCCAGTGCCACGTTTAGCAATTTCAGGGTAACCAGATGGTCAAACGTGATATTGCAGTGACAGGCTAGCCCATCGCCCACAATACACTAACCCTTTCCCAGAGTCGACTCTTACGACACCCACGGGAAGAAAGGGGGAGGTGCTATTCTAACCCGGCACCACACAAAGTAATACATAGATTCAAAACACCACATACTTAGTAAAAAGCTACTATTCCACATCTAGCATTTTTTTTCAGGTTTTACAGGTAAAATAAATAGTGGGTAGGCCTACCCCTCCTGGGAATACAGGCGTGAGAATCGCTCGTTCCCTAAATATCAGAATAGCAAAAATGCCGACATTACCTGCTTGTCAAAAGATCAGATTCCCGGAATACCAGATTTTCTTTAAACTATGTTCGTTTTTATACAGAAACAGCCTGTGCGACCCTGGTGTTTTCTTTGTTTGGTATTAGAGGAATTCGGTTTTAAATGGAACATGGTGTATTGAGAACATGGTACTTTACAGAACTGTAATAAAAACGCACATAGTATAAAGAAAATCTGGTATTCCGGGAATCTGATATTTTGATGAGCAGGTGTGGTTTTTTGCAATTTTGATATTTAGGGAACGAGCGGTGAGAATATGTATGTAATAAATAGTGACAGCTGGTTGCTATTCGTAGCCTGTCGTGGTTAAAATGTACCTTAACCTTTTGAACGCCAAGAGCCACTAAAGTGGTCGAGTGCTGTCGTGCCCACCACGCCGACGACCACTAAAAGGGTCGAAGTGACAGTGCACTTTGATCATGAATAAAATCAATTGTGAACTGCTTTTCTTTATATCTACTGGCTTAAACGGAACATCAATTCATATTTTGTTCCTTAAAAGAATTAACGAATGCTTGGACAGGTCAAAATGTGAAAATTTCGGGATTATTCTTCGGATATAATTTGACGCAATAATGTCAGTGTCTCATACGCCAATAGCCACTAAAGTGGTCGCTAGAGCTGTTGCCGAATCTGTTTCATTTACATTTGACTATTAATTGTGAAAATATTGTTACGAAGTTGTCTTATCCAATATTTGTAATCTTAGTCTACTTTATAACATTCTATCATCGTTTTTGTCGTGTAGTATCGGGATAGAATAACAACTCTCGACCGTGGATGTCGTAAGAGGCAACTACGGAAATAGATTTAGTTATGCTTTAGGCTACAGGCTAGCAACCTGTCACTATTCTACCTCTTCTATCTTTGCAAACCTTAAAATACGCTAGAAGTGGCTGTGAAGCGTCATATAGTCATAATAATGGTTTGGTCTGTGTCACGTTTCTTGTGCTCTGCCAACCCTATTCGAGAACATAGACGTGATTGTATGTATGTATGTAAATCATCGTCTCAGCATAAAAACATACTGAAACAAAATTTAAGTTTACGATTTACTTACTGACATTGATATTTCGATATAAAAATGTATCTGTATAGCGTAAAAGTCACATCTCTATGATCGCGGGAAATCATAGTTCCTTGTACGCCAACGACCACTTTAGTGGCTAGCCTATGACGTCATTGACGGTAAATACTCTGTACTAGTGATGGCGTAGGGATGAACAAAAAGAAACAAAATTCGTAAATTGGACCTTTCCATTGACTTTTCCTGACCGGTATTGTTACGTATGAGATTCACTATATTTTTTTAAAACAGTATACGAAGCTAAAAGCAAGATACCTATACTCGTATACCGGCAAGTTATTATGAGGGAATGCCGTGAGTGGCAGTTATCTGCATCTTGTTCTTAGTTTTCAAGCTAGCGTCAATAACTTGCAGGAGTTGCAGGTATAAATTCGGCTTTACATAGAGGCGTCAAAACTTCTTACAAGAAGTACTTAATGAAACCTTATCAACACAATTGTCTATCATTCTGATTGTGAGCTATTTGGACCTTACCCATGAAATTGACGTTTTGTACTTACTTCAGAAGAAATAATTCGTATTTTGGAAAGCGGCCACTCATTCTCGTACTACGATTACCGAGGCTAGTCTTAGAGGCTAGTAAATTTTATCGATAAATGTTTTGCACTGCACTATGAGATTCGTCATTTTTGATAACGCCACGGTTGTTGGCGTGTGAGTGATCACTTCATTCAAAAATGAAAGCGTTCAAAAGGTTAACCTATTTTCTTAGTCGCCCACTTACGACATCCATGGAAGAAATGGAGAGATGTTATTCTAACTGAGTTAGGGCATTTCACTATCAAAAAAAACATTTTTGTATCGCCATTCCGATTTAATGTCGGGGTTCTTAACTTTTTGAGTTGGTTAAATTATTGATCAAGTCTGTATTCAAAGTGGTTACATAGTTGTAGCACTACGAATTGGATTTGTATTGTATGAAGTGGACCGGTGTTGCGCAAATTAGTCTTTGGTTCCACTGTTTGCGACCGTGGAGCGAGTAGGTAGAGCTAGAAACTAGAAACGAGTTGACGAGTTGCGAGATGAAAGTGTACAGTCAAAGCAGTACACATACATCACGCCTGTATTCCCAAATGGGGTAGGCAGATCACATGAAACGCGCTCATTCCCTAAATATCAAAATGGCAAAATACTTGATTGCCGACAGTACCTGCTTATCAAAAGATCGGATTCCCAGAATACCAGATTTTCTTTAAACTATGTTCCTTTTTTTATCGAAACAGCCTTTGTGAGCCTGGTGTTTTCTTTATCAGGTATTAGAGGAATTCGGTTTTAAATGGAAAATGGTGTATTGAGAACATAGTACTTTACAAAACTGTAATAAAAATGCACCTAGTGTAAAGAAAATCTGGTATTCCGGGAATCTGAAATTTTGATGAGCAGGTATGTTAGCAATCTAGTATTTTGCAATTCTGATATTTAGGGAACGAGCGATGAAACGGTACATAGACAAAACCATATTTAACGCTTCGCGGTCATTTCTGTTTTTTTTAGGATTTGAATTGACAGATATAATAGTGACAGATTGCTAGCCTAAAATATACCTTAACCTGATTCCTTAGTCGCTCCTTACTACATCCACGGAAGAAATGGAGAGGTGTTATTCTAAACCCGACATCACAAGGGAAACACAGGCTAGTAATCTATCACTTTTGTACGTCTTAACTTAAAACTAAAAATAATGCTAGAGAAGTGGTTCAAAAGTAAAACGGAAGTGGTTTTCTCTGTGTAGCGTTTCATGTGCTTTACCTACCCAATTTGGGAACACAGGCGTGGTGTATGTATGTACCATCGCGAACAGGGATCGTTGAGCCACTTACCTATGTTTGTAACTTGGTCGTGTAATACTAATCCATATAACATCTGTCAGTCACATCGGTCATTGATTACACGTCTAAATTGCGAACAGTGGCAAGTGGCTCAACAATCCCTGTTCGTGACTGAACACATAAAAACAGCGTCTTTCAATAAACCTATAATGTTTCTTTAGTCGCCTCTCACTATCTTTGGTGAAGGTGTTATTCAAAACCTAAAATCACTCCAATTATGTATGTATGTTATTATTTTATTGCAATTGTCATAGCTCAACGTAATCGTGAGTTTTCAAGGCTGCATTGCTTAACTCCCTGGTCTTATTGTCACGAAGTGACCGACAAACAACGCCCTTCTATTATTATTATTAGATATCATTACGAACACAGATTTACATCGAAATAGATGACTCACATGTACGTACAGTCACGAACCGGGTTTGTTGCGCCACTTGCCACAGTTCGCAATTTAGACGTGTAATCAACGATCGATGTGATCGACTAGATGTCAGCTATTGGATTAGTATTACACGACGAAGTTACAAACATAAGTGGCTCAACAATCTACTACAGGTACTTCGCGTGCCATAATGGAGCCAGAAGGGAGAGCATTGCTCTTCCTTTGACGCGATTTCATTTAGTTTTACACCACTTAGATTAGGTTTAACTGTCTAGAGACAGGACAACTTGAATCAGGCGGCGTCACCTTTGAATCGGTTTCACTCGAACTGTCAATTTCCATCTCTAAAGCGCTCATGTGATGTTACAGTAGGTAGAGAAAAGTGGCACGCTTGATTTTCATACAAATGCAGGAACTTGCCGTATCTATTTCGATATAAGTCTGTGGTTACGAACATGTTTCCAAGTAGTATAATTGCTGCGATGTAAGTATGTTCTCAGAGGTCTGACGAAGTAGGTACTCAAGTTATTTTGCTATCATTTTGTATTTTCTTAGAAGCTTTACTATGTTTGTAACTTGGTCGTGTAATACTAGTCCTAGCTGACATCTAGTCTGTCACATCGGTCATTGATTACACGTCTAAATTGCGAGCAGTGGCAAGTGGCTCAGCAATCCCAGTTCGTGGCTGTACAATGTAATATAAACATTTAAATAACAATTAAACGCCTCTGTGAACTACGTAGGTACATAATTAAAAAGGCATGGATGAAAAACAAAATGCTTCGTGTTTATAATTTCAACAAAGACTTAATTAGTGAGATTTTGGAGCCAAACATCAAAATATATTCTCGTTTAGATAAAAAAAAAAACGGCCAAGTGCTAGTCGGAGTCGCGAACCTAGGGTTCCATACCAAAAAAGGAAAAAAGCACGTTTTTTGTATGGGAGCCCCCTTTAATTATTATAATTATTTTGATTTTAGTATTTGTTGTTATAGCGGCATCAGAAATACATACATACATACATACATATTTTCACGCCTCTATTCCCAAGAGGGGTAGGCAGAGCACATGAATTTAAAAATTCAGTACCACGTTTAGCAATTTCAGGGTAACCAGATGGTCAAATGTGATATTGCAGTGACAGGTTGCTAGCCCATCGCCCACAATACACTAACCCTTTCCCAGAGTCGACTCTTACGACACCCACTGGAAGAAAGGGGGAGGTGCTATTCTAACCCGGCACCACACGGGTAACCATCTCTAAAAATTGTCTAGCTCTTACCGTTCCTGAGATACAGCCTGGTGACAGACGGACAGACAGAAAGACAGCGAAGTCTCAGTAATAGGGTCCCGTTTTCACCCTTTGGGTACGGAACCCTGAAAAGTATAAAAATAAGGAAAGACGTCAATCTGGAGTTATTTTTAAACTTCCCAAAAGTTTTGCGTCACTTGTTTGTATTTTTGGCATCCTTTATCCTTTATTTCCTCACAATTTCTATTTGTTATTACCTAAATTGCTGCTCCTCTCTACTGTTCATAGGTTGGCTGGTAGAGATCCCTTTTGGGATAAGTCCGCCTTTGTACTTTGTTCTTTTTTTTTAAACCTGGCTGTACCTACACTTTTTATTTTCTTTTGTACAATAAAGAGTTTTTCACTTTAATTTACTTACAATTTTGGGTATTTTTTAGTACTATAAAGTGTTGACTATTAGGTACTACTTATACCTACTAGGTATATTCCGATTTAAAAAACCTAAAAAAATTAAAACCACAAGCATTTTACACAGACATCTTGTAAGTATTCCCAAATGGGGTAGGCAGAGCACACGAAATGCTACGTAGACAAAACCACGACTATTTCGCGCTTGGCAGCCACTTCTAGCATAATTTTACATACATACATACATACAATCACGCCTGTATTCCCAAACGGGGTAGGCAGAGCACATAAAACGCTACATAGACAAAACGATGACTATTTCACGTTTTGTAGCTACTTCTAGCATAATATTTTTTAGGTTTTGAGGTGGCAGGTACAATAGTGACAGGTTGCTAGCATGCCGCCTAAAGCTTAACCTTCCTTAATCGCCTCCTACGACATCCACGGAAGAAATAGCGAGGTTTTCTTCTATCCCGACACCACACAGGAATACATTTTCGTATTTACCTAGGGTAAAGCCACCGGTAATGGACAAAGAACCAGTAATGGACAATGACTCTTATTTACTACTCACTAAGGAAAAGTTATTTGTTTTACAACAATCAATTCACAACTCTATGGTCTTTAAATTATGAATGAAGTGTCCATCACTGGTGCTTGTCAGCTTAAACCGTCCATTACTGGTGCCGTTACCCTACGTAGTGAATCCCGGTCAGACATGACTTTCCGATCCTGGCAAGGTAACGCCCTGCGCAGACGACAGACTATCCGCGACGGACTTTATAGTCTGTGAAAATAGAACCTATGGAATTATATACAGCAACGCACACGAAGCACAAAAAGTCCGCATACAATCCACGCAGACTTTTTGTGCGCCGCGGACTCGATCCCACAAAAAGTCTGTCGTCTGCGCCGCACCTAACTCAAGTCCTGTATTTGACAGGTAGGAAATCTAATTCCCCTATGTGAAAAGTTTACCCTTTTTACTTGACTGCAGAAAGGGTATTGTTCGCTGGTCGAATGGTGTCTTTTTAAATCTACCTCTGAAATATATTTTTGCAGGTTTTTTTTGCAATTTTAAAGTAGGTACTCGTAGTGCTGGGCCTCTACTATCGGAAGTTCAAATAAAGTAAGGTATTTTTTTTTATTGTTCTTTGAGATAAATCACAGATAAATCGCAAACAAAATTTTTGAACCGCAAAGGCGGACTCATTCCAAAAAGGAAATAAAAATCAAATAAATCAAAGAGTGAAGCAATTTTTTTGCATTGAACAGCGGCTCTTTCACCGAACTATCACTGTGTTTTTTTAATAAGAGCCCTTATGACAAGGTAATACTTACAAGTTTCAATTTCCTATCTTTGTTTCTTAAAGCTACCGTGAGACTCACTCATAGTCATAGAGGATAGAACCTATAGAGAAACAATGTTCGCAACCCCGGTCCGCAAATAGTTTGTTGATTTCAACATACTAAACGTCACCGTCACTGTCACAGAAACTGTACAGAGCCAATAACCGTAGAGAAAAAGGCACTAGCGTTACGCGCGATCTTGGACCGGCCAATAAGAGCACAGCGATCACTTCAATTGTTTTGCGGAATAATTTCCGAACAACCAAGATGACATTAATACTCTATGGGTTCTATCCTCAATGCCCATAGTCATAGTGAACTAAAACGGAACCACTCAAATTTTTATATTAAGATTATAGATGAATCGACGAGACATGATCCCTGGAACACTGACAGTAATAATCACGATACAACCTTGTAGCGGCGTCACCGTTACATTAAAATCGAACCGTAGGCGTTTAAAAATTACGTTTATTAATTTTAGGTAGATTTATTATATTACAATGATATTGTAGGGACACCTGGCGCCATCTATCATCGAGTGGTAGAACTTCTACTGTCAAGAAAAAAGGAAGCCTACATCGTGCTATCGAAGTTTCGACGAACGGTTGCATAAATACAAATTCCAACTTCCTCTCTTCGGACTTCGGTCCCCAGGCATAACATCTGCCTGGAGAGAGATCTCTCTATTGGAGTCTTTCCCAAAATATTTCGATGGAATTATAACAATTCTTAACATTTACAAGGAATTATCTCAACCAGAATTTACGTTTACGTCTTGCAAAAGTTACTTCGTTTGGAAGACATCGACTAATGTGGAAAAATATCGATAAAAAAATGTCGATAACTTGAAAATAGTATATGCCAATAGATCCACAAAGATATCATAAATAGAGGGATATTAACAAAAATTAAAAATAGCAATTTTTTACTGGTATAAGGATTTTGTAAAAAAACTTTTCGGTACGGTACGGGCCTTACATAAATGACCTGGACACAAAACGAAATTTTGTTTACTGGGTACAATTATACGATAAGGAAATTAAATGGGTCCATTTCTATTTTTGGAAAATTTAGGTTTTTTAGGTTTTAATTTATGCCAAAAAATTTAAATCACTTCAAGGACAACATAACAAAACTCCTTTGTCTATAATAAAGTTAAGTTCCATCGACACGCCCCATCACTAACATGAACTGTCATGGATCATGTCAGGGATCATGTCTCGTCGCGTCAACAATAGTCCGACATGCTTCGGGACAAATCGTGACCCATCATGTGTAGCTACGCGCTACAGCAACGGATATGTATTATTGGAAATAAAAAATCTATTACTATTTCACCACGGCTTACGGCTTTCGGGTCTTCTTAAAAAACGCCATTTTTGCTCTATAAATAGTGACAGATAGGCACTTATTAACAAAGTAAATGCTACGGGACCCTTCGAGCTTCAAGAACCTTCTGCCTCGTACTTGGCCGATTTTAGGGTTCCGTACCCAAAGGGTAAACACGGGACCCTATTACTGAGACTTCGCTGTCTGTCTGTCCGTCCGTCCGTCCGTCTGTCCGTCTATCACCAGGCTGTATCTCACGAACCGTGAGAGCTAGAGAGTTGAAATTTTCACAGATGATGTATCTCTCTTTCGCTATAACAACAAATATTAAAATCAAAATAATAATAATAATTAAGGGGGGTTCCCATAGAAAAAACTTTTTTTTTTGCAGTTTTGGGCCTATCTAAATAATTGTGACAGCTAAATACTTGAAATGCTCACAGAATATTTAATTAAATATTTACTTTAAAAATAAATGATAAAATTAATATTTAAGGGGGGCTCCTGTACAAAAATTCTGATTTTTTTGCAGTTTTTGGTACGGAACCCTTCGTGGAGTTTGTCTCGCACATGGCCGTTTTTTAATAGCTCATTACACCACGGTCCAGCCAACAGCTTCATTTACAAGCGAGCGAGCCCGCGGCACGCTACCAGTGTTGCCAGCTTTGCGTCGCGTGTCGAAGTTTTGTTAATCGGATGAACGGACAGAATATGTGACCCCTACTACGAGTATGAGGCTGCCTTTCCACCAGAGATGTGCTATGACACGATGCCTAAGCCGACCGCTTGACTTGCATATCACCTGCGTGGTAAGAGCGAGACATAATTTTTGCGCCACATCAAATCGCGTCGCTTTTCGTTCGCAAGGAATTCGCTTAAGCCCATGCCAGACGGCAGTCTACCACAGTTTCTGCCAGGTGACCTTGGTAGAAGCGCGGTAGAAACCCTGCTGGCTAGACGGCAGTCGACCACAGTTTCTGCCAGGTGATCTTGGTAGAAAAATAGTGGTTTATTTTGGTAAATTATTAATTTGTCAAAATTTCAAAAAGTTTGAATTTGTTTTGCTCCTTTGTGTGCAATTGATGAAAAAAACAAACAATAAAATAATTTGGATGAAGCGGTGGTTGAAGAAACGACTAATTATGTACTAGTAAATGAATAATTACTATTTATTTCCCAAGCATTTTCTTTTGAGCCGTGTCTTTATTATAAGCTTGGCACGTCAAATCCAAAAGACACGCCAACTCAGTACAACTCAATGAGTTCCGTAATAAAAATTATCTCACGTTCGTTGGCCATCCTTGCACGCGCGACGCGTCTACACTCGGCGTGTGCGGCTGCGAGACTGTCCTTGGAATGGTTTACAACAAGCGGCCACACGGCAGTCTACCTTTGTTTCTGCCAATGGTTGGAAGCGCGCGCCTTTCTGCCAAGGTCAATCGAAATTTGGTTTACAACCACCGGCTACACGGTTTACAACCACTGTTTTTCTGCCAAGCTCACCTGGCAGAAACTGTGGTAGACTGCCGTCTGGCACGGGCTTTACTCAGTACAATGCCTCACTTGCAACTCGCCCGACCAATAGTAAGGGCCGTGGTGTGATAACGGCTGACCGCTTGCGTTGGCGTGTCTGCCCGTCAACGATCTGTCACTTGTCATTAAGTCATTGCCACAGACAAGATAAAAATGAGTTACAGTGTTGCTAGAGGCTAAAATTACTTATGTTTGGGGCATAGAGGATAGAACCTATAGAGAAACAATATTCGCAACCCCGGTCCGCAAATAGTTTATTTCAACATACTAAACGTCACCGTCACTGTCACAGAAACTGTACAGAGCCAATAACCGTAGAGAAAAAGGCACTAGCGTTACGCGCGATCTTGGACCGGCCAATAAGAGCACAGCGATCACTTCAATTGTTTTGCGGAATAATTTCCGAACAACCAAGATGACACTAGTACTCTATAGGTTATATCCTCAATGGTTTGGGGCCTTGCATTATTTCTTACATACGTCGCCTGTTTTGAAAATAACGTAGGCAGAGCACACGAAACATACATACATACATTATTCTCACGCCTGTATTCCCAAAAGGGGTAGGCAGAGCACATGAATTCAAGAATCCAGTTCCACGCTCAGCAATTTCAGGGTAACCAGATGGTTAAATCGTGATATTGCGGTGACCGGTTGCTAGCCCATCGCCACAATACACTAACCTTTTCCCAGAGTTGACTCTTACGACACCCACGGGAAGAAAGGGGGATTACTATTCTAACCCGGCACCACAGGGGCTCACGAAATGCTATAAAAAATTAGATTAGGCGACAGGCTAGCAACCTGTCACTATTATACTACATCTTCGACCAATTTTTAAACCTACAATTACGCTATAAGTAGCTGCGAAGTGTGAAATAGTCATTATTCATGGTTTCGACTATGCCACGTTTTGTGCGCTCTATCTACCCCATTCGGGAACATAGGCGTTATTTTATGTATGTACTAGCTTTTGCCCGCGGCTCCGCTCGCGTTAAATTCGGGGTATCACAGAAGAGATAGCACACATACCAATTTTATAGCTTTCTACATTGAAAACTTCCACTCCTCACTTTAGGGAAATGGGGGGTTTTGAAGAGACAAAATGTAGCCTATGTCACTCTCCATGCCCTAAACTATCTCTACCTAAAAAATCACGTCAATCCATCGCTCCGTTTAGCCGTGAAAGACGGATATACAAACAAACCAACAAACAAACAAACACGCTTTCAGATTTATATAATATTGGTACGGATGTCTTGATGTCTAACTAGCCCAGTTCGTCAGATACGGTCTGGCGACGGACGGATGAACACCGAAGTCTCAAAAATAGGGTCCCGTTTTCACCCTTTTTCTACGGAACCCAAAAAAGTATTTACAAAAAATCAATTTGTAAAAGTCTTGGAATGTTTTATTGAAGTAAGTAAATGTCACATTAAGCAATATTAACCCAGAAAGAATGCAGAAGGCTGCCAAAGTTCTAGCAGCAAATGATTCAGATATCGCCCCATCGGCCTAGTATTGGGTCTAAATGTTGGGGTTACACTGACAATAGTATTTTACATACATATATAAATATATACATACATAAGGTTAAGGTATATTTGGGCGACAGGCTAGCAACCTGTCACTATTGTACCTGCCATCACAAAGCCTAAAAATGTTATTCTAGAAGTGGCCACGAAATGTGAAATAGTCATCTTTTGGCTATGTAGCGTTTTGTGTGCTCTGCCTACCCCGTTTGGAAATACAGGCGTGACTGTATGTACGGTCAAGGACTTTAATTCATGAGCCACCATAGAACCTTCTCAAAGAAAAAATCATAAGTATTTCCCTTGATAATTAATGGGATGTCACTATGACGTTTACTGTAAATTGGTTCCATGGTGGCTCATGAATTAAAGTCCTTGACTGTACATACAATCTCATAATCTACAAATCATATCTATTTTTTTTAAAACCAATTTCGCAATATTCCGTATATTTTACGCATATAATGGTGTCGGGTTTAGGATAACAGTTCTCTTCTTTCATGGATTTTAGGCGACAAGCTAGCAACCTATCACTATTATACCTATCAATTTTAAACCTAAAAATATATTAGAAGTGGCCACGAAACGCGAAATTGGAAATGGTTTTGTCTTCGTAGCATTACCTGTGCTCTGCCAACCCTATTTGGGAATACAGGCGTGATGTATGCACCTATGTATTTCGCAATATTTCAAGATAAAAAAAAATGGTTAGTTTTTCTAGTTTATTGGTTATTTCATCAGTTTTATATCAACAATTACTCCAGAGGCCTCGCCTCTACAATATTCCAATCTCGTAAGAAGCTTCTCTATTTCAAAGCAAAAAGAACTATAGGTTATTTGTTCTTAGGTTCTAGGTAACCCATATACGACCTGGCGTAAGTTGTTTTTTCAATTTATAACTTGACCTATAAAAGTTCAATAAATATAAATACACGAAATGCAATCAAATTTATAGAACATCTTTAATGACATTCCTGATATTCTATCTATAGATCTATCTTACTAAAGATAATACATACATACATACAGTCACGCCTCTTTCCCACAGGGGTAGGCAGAGACCACTTCGTTCCACTTGCTACGATCCTGACACACCTCTTTTGCTTCATCAACTCATTAGGGTGACGGCACCTGTTATGGACGGTTTAAGTTGACAAGCACCAGTGATGGACACTTCATTCATAATTTAAAGACCATAGAGTTGTGAATTGATTGTTGTTAAACAAATGACTTTTCCTTAGTGGGTAGTAAATAAGAGTCATTGTCCATTACTGGTTCTATGTCCATTACTGGTGCGGTCACCCTAGTCTCTTCATACATGCTCGTCGGTTTTGGGTTCTTGACCTGACCTGTTTCTAAAACGTTACCGATGTCCGTTTAGCCCTAGGCCTTCCCTTCCATCCATATTTCCCATTGCATTGCATCTGAAAGTCTAGTGTATTCAAAACGATAGAAACCGAGATAGCGCCCTAAGCGGAACGTTTGCACAACTGCCACGGTCGACACGTCTCCATACAATTCCGCGTTAATTCGCAAACGAAATTGTCATCGAATCCATGATCGTTTCAAATACACTAGATGCTCTGCTATGAGAAATGCTGAATGTTACATAAAAGATAACTTTTTTTTCTGTTGTTAGGTATTGTACCGACAGGTTGCTAGACTGTCGCCTAAAGCATACCTAAACCTTTCTCCTCAGTCGCCTCTTACGACATCCACGAAAGAAATGGAGAGGCATTATTCGAAGCCCGACACCACATAGGTTACAGATATATACACAATCATACATACAATCACGCCTATGTTCTCAAATGGAGTAAGCAGACCACACGAAACGTGACATAGACAAAACAATTGTTATGACTAAGTATATCACGCTTTGCAGCCACTTCTAGCGTAATTTTAAGTATAATAGTGACAGGTTGCTAGCCTGTCGCCTGAAGCATACCTAAATCAGTCTCCTTAGTCGCCTCTTACGACATCCACGGAAGAAAGTAGAGTCGTTATTCTAAACCCGATACCACACGGAAACCACCATACGTACATCACGCCTGTATTCCAGAATGGGGTAGGCAGAGCACACGAATCGGTACATAGTCAAAGCCAATGACTATTTCACGTTTCTTAGCCGCTTTTAGCAACATTTTAGGTTGACATTGACAGTTTAAAACATAAAACTACCGTGAGACTCACTCATAGTGAAAAATAACGGAATCACTCTCGTTGTTTATACCGAGGTTAGCTCGACATGTTTCGGATCAATCCGTGATCCATCATCTGGAGCTACGCGCCACGGCAGCGGCCAAATCTCGGTATAAACAACGTGAGTAATTCCGTTATTTTTCACTACGACATTGACAGGTTGCTAGCCTGTCGCCTAAAGCTTACCTAATAATAATAAACCTATCTCCTTAGTCGCCTCTTACGATGTCCACGGAAGAAAGTAGAGTCGTTATTCGGACCCCGACACCACACAGGTAACACAGGTTTTCTCCTGGCAACATAATTTAAAACCTAGAAACCAAATACCGATCGCGTGACGTTAAACTTTTTCAGTTACGGCTCAGGTTACCATCAACAAGTCACTCGTGAAATGTGAAGTGAGTGTTCGTAGTTACAATGTCGGCGTGGGTTGAAAACGGCCAAGAGCGAGTCGGACTCCGTAACTAAAACTGAAAAATAAACACATTTTTTTCATGACAGCCGTTAGTAGGTACTTATCCCTTTCCGGCCGAGTCGATACAAGCGTGCAAATAACTTTAAAAAAATCCTGAGTGCGCGCAAATCATCTTTTCGCGACCAAGCCGATACCGATCGATCGTGCATATACTAGCGCCACTCGCGGGATGTGAAAAGGGTAAGTTTCTAGTGTCTGTCGGTCGCACGACACTCGCGACTATGGCGGCGTTTTTTGACGGGAGTAGCACAATACAAAGTACATATTTTTGTATTATTTTGATAATCTGGTGGTAATTTAATGCACGATTCG
>BHDV01035552.1:117970-135554 GCA_005406045.1 Adoxophyes honmai
CTTTTTTCCACATTTACCAATGTTTCTTCGCTCCTATTAGTTGCAGTGTGATGTTATATAGCCTAAATCCTTCCTCGATAAATGGTCTATCCAACACAAGAACATTTTTTTTTGTTGAAGACCTAAATACGGGCAGCACACTGTATAATAGTATGTTGTGTCTCGAATCGTCTGAAGTATTTTTATAAGAGGCACGGACCGTAGTTTGATTTATCGTTGTTTTAAACGATATTGCTGTTTATATATTATCTGGAAAGTTTTGGGAAAAAATATCAGATTTAGAGGAAAATATTTGGTGCAAAACTAGCTAACTACACTGGATTTGTTTTGTAATAGCTATGAAGTATTGTTTGCCGTGTATGATACCTCTCCATTTCTTCCGTATACGACGTAGGTGACCACTACACGAAGGTATATTTTAGGCGACGGACTAGCATTGTTGTTCTCTATGGTGTCGGGTTTAGAATAACACCTCTCTATTTCTCCCGTAGATGTCGTAGGAGGCGCTTTAACACATAGGTTATGGTATAATCTAGGCATAAGGCTAGCAACCCGTCACTATTCCTGCCAACTCAAAACCCAAAAAATATGCAACTAATGTTCAATTAATTTTAGTTAATAAACACACACATTCTACACGTTCGACGAGTTTATTAAGTGTAATACATAAGTGTTAAGTGTTATCCTGTATATTGTTTTTTGTAATTGTTTTATGTACAATAAAGAGTCATTACAATACAATACAATACAATAATATATAATATAATAATGTTTATTAATAATGTAATTGTTAGTAATAAGTGACATTGTTGGATGTATAATTATTATTTTTATTAACTTATTTTTACTTATTATTTTTATTTTAATTAATTAACAAATTCAATAATTATATTTGATAAATTATAAAATTATAAAGCGACATGTAATAATAAGTATATGACCAATAAAAGAGTATGAGTATGAGTAAGGCTAAATGAAATGGCTGGTTAAGTTGATATTGGTTTTCTAAACACAATCGTGTCCAACTTTGTCTTAAAACTTATATAATTGAGCTTTCTTTCGTCATTTAACATTATATTAAGGAGACCCATCACCGCCCAGGCCGCGTCGTCCCGCCCCCGCCTTATTTATGACCGCTGTTCACCCTTAATCGACGCCATTTTGTTTTTCGCATTATCTGTGGAAGCAATTGAAATAAGTTTTGTCCAGTACTTCAAACATTTTTCAGTCTGAGTATCTAAAGGCGAGACTTTTAAAGACGTTAAAAAAAAACTCTACATAGGTATATACATCACGCCTGTATTCCCAAACGGGGTAGGCAGAGCACACGAAACGCTACATAGACAAAACCATGACTATTCCACGTTTTGTGGCCACTTCTAGCAATATTTTTTCAGGTTTTGAGTTGGCAGGAATGACAGTGACAGATTGCTAGCCTGTCGCCTAAAGTATACCTTAACCTATGTCCTTAGTCGCCTCTTACGACATCCACGGAAGAAATGGAGAGGTGTTATTCTAAACCTGACACCACACGGCAGTAGAAATGTTAACTTATTAATAAATCAAACCTTTTTATACTTTTACGCCCGTGTGGTGTCGGGTCCAGAATAGCACCTCTCCATTTCTTCCGTGGATGTCGTAGGAGGCGACTAAGGAATTGGGTTTGGGTATTCTTTAGGCGACAGGCTAGCAACCTGTCACTATTAATACTACCTCTTACATCTGTTTTAAAACCCAAAATGATGTTAGAAGTGGCTGCGAAGCGTGACATAGTCATAAGCATGGAAATGTCTATTTCACGTTTCGTGTGCTCTGCCTACCCCATTGGGAACAAAGGCGTGATTTTATGTATGTATGTATGTATGTTTTTATACTTTAATTTTTGCATTCCAACTTTTTTTGTAACTTTTGCCAACGTTTTTTTTACTTAGATTTGTAACTAGGCGTATATAAATGAATCTTTTCCACTAACTCCCCTACTTATAACTAACCTATCATTTTATCGAGCTAGGACTGTCAGCCGTATATCGACCGTCGATATAATATTAATGCTGGCGGCGCCCAGATTGTCGAGTCAAACAGAATCGAATGATCGCTGCGGGCTCGTTTATACCCGACGAGACGGTTCCGACACGATTCACTTCACGACTGCTCGCCTATTATCGGTCTGCAATTCGTGGTTGAAATCTCTCGCAATGCTCACGAGCACCGTGTATAATGTATTATCCATTATACACGGTGCTCGTGAGCATTGCGAGAGATTTCAACCACGAATTGCAGAGGCTATAAGAAGTAATAAATGTTATATGAACTTAGGTCGAAACACGATTTTATTTTCATTATTTTCATACATAATAATTGCTAATGTCGTATAAATGTACTTAACACGTTCACTGCGAGACTGATTTCTGTGTTTGTTTTTCTGGTGCGTTAGTAGGTTGAAACAACCCCTTTCCCATTTTATCTCCAGTGCGTCAGTAGGTCTATTCCGCCTCTTCACCCAAGAAAAGAAAAAACGTTTATATCTCGATGGAGGTTTATTTTAGTGCTCCATTTTTTTTACTATGGATTCTCCATCTATTACTTAATTTGATTCTGGCTTCGCCCGAATCTAGGACTTCTAGAACTATTAATAAAAATAAAAAACTTTATGGGGTCTTTTAGACCTCCCTTCGCACTGAAATTACCGACATAATCCTAAGTAGGGATGGGAAACGTATAAGTTATCAATGAAAGTAATAGTAAATAATAATCAATTATTTATTTCAATCCCGTGTGGTTTCGGGTCTAGAATAGCACATCACCATTTCTTCCGTGGATGTCGTAGGAGGCGACTAAGGGAATAGGTTTAGGTATTCTGAAGGCGAAAAGCTAGCAACATGTCACTATTATATTACCTCTTTCATCTGCTTTCATATCTAAAAAGATGCTAGAAGTGGCTGCGAAGCGTGAAATAGTCACAATCATGTCTATTTCACGTTTCGTATGCTCTGCCTACCCAATTTGGGAACATAGGCGTGATTTATTGTATGTATGTATGTATGTATTTATTTCGAATGATTGTCGTTGAAACATTGCAAACATAATAGAAAAGTGGGTAGGTAGGTTAGTAATATTTCGTCTCAAGATAAACAATAGTTTTAAACTTATGATGCGTTCGACTTATTTAGTGGATGGCACATCACTGGCTGTTTACATCGTATACATTCAGTGCGGCGCGGGGTGTGCAAGGGGTCAGAGGTGGATTCAACCCCTTCCCGCACTGAAAAGAAAAAAAAGTTAACCTGTGCGGGAGAGGTTCAATCCGCCTCTCGAGTATTTGAAATATGCATTAAAATACTAGTTTAAGAGACGAACTCAAAAGTACATTTGTCTTTGTTCTACTCCAAAGATTAACTAAATTGTGCTCTTCGCACCAGGGGAAAGTACGCTATTTTCACTGCCGCACGGGATGGCAGCTATGCAGGAGGTCTAATCCACCTCCTCTCGCAGTGAACGTGTTAATAATAACAAAAAAAATCGTGTTTCGACCTAAGTTCATATAACATTTATTACTTCTTATAGCCTCTGGAATTCGTGGTTGAAATCTCTCGCAATGCTCACGAGCACCATGTATACACTCACGCCTATGTTCCCAAATAGGGTAGGCAGAGCACACGAAACGTGACAGTCAAAATCATTTCACGTTTTGCAGCCACTTCTAGCATAGTTACAGGTTGCTAGCTTGTCATTTAAGGCACACCTAAGGCGCAGCGCAGACGTCAGAGTTTTGTGCGATCGAGTCTGCGCAGCAATAAATCGTCTGAATGGCGCAGTGACAGCTTCCAGGAATTTCCATTCAGAGTTTCGTGGAAGCTGTCACCGCGCCATTCAGACAATTTATGGCTGCGCAGACTCGATCGCACAAAACTCTGACGTCTGCGCTGCGCCTAAACCTATTTATTTTGTCGCTGTTTACGCTAGTTTCGTTACCTGGTGTCGTTGGACATTGCGATGCATGCTACGCGGCTGTCTAAGAACCGGAGTACAAAATACTGGGTAGTATTTTCATTCGTTTTATCTCTTATGTTATGTTAAAAGTATTTTAATTTTTAATTGGATTTTGATTTTTTTTTCGTGAAAAGTGCGGTAAAATATCTTCACATGGGTTCTCAGATGCGGTCGGAAGACTACTGGTTAAAATGTGTATGGGCGATTTCCGGCCACCCTATAGGTCAAGAAGCATTTTAAGTTTTTTTTGCTGCAATTTCCAGATCGTGTCGTGTAAAAATCCTCTACCGTGGGACTGTGGCGACGGACCGCATACATTATGCACTCGCTTCGCTCAGCCGGCAGGCTAACTCTACTTAATAACTTTCATTGCCGTAATTAGGTATTAGACCAACTTAAGTTAGTTTTAATGTATTTACTGACTAATAGATCGGATTATTCAACGGGTCATTGTCCTCAAGTACATAATAAAAAAGAAGATCAATCAAAATAAAAATGTCAAAACAGATAAATTAAACTATGTGACTATTATTATATACATAGCCGTGGTAGCCCAGCGGTTCGAATTGTGGCCTCTCAAGCAGAGGGTCGTGGGTTCAAACCCCGGGCTCGCACCTCTGAATTTTTCGGAATTTATGTGCGATATCGAATTTGATATTTATCAAGAGCTATTCGGTGAAGGAAAACATCGTGAGGAAACCTTCACACAGCGACGAAGTAATTCAACGTTGTGTGTGAAGTTCCCAATCCGCACTGGGCCCGCGTGGGAACTATAGCCCAAGCCCTCTCATACTGAGAGGAGGCTTGTGCCTTGCAGTGGGACGTATATAGGCTGATGATGATGACTATTATTGCTAAGTAAAAGGCACTAATATACGTGTGGTGTCTCACACCTCTCAATTTCTTCCGTGGATGGTGTAAGCAGCAATTAAGGATCAAGTTAAGGTATATTTTAGGCGCCAGGCTAGTTACCTGTCACCATTAAACCTGCCAGCTCGAAACCTGAAAAGTAAGGTAAAAGTGACCACAAAACGTGAAATAGTCATAGTTTTGTTTATACAGTGTGTTACCGGCGTGCGGGCATTTCTTGAAGCAGTGTTAAGAGATGCGGTTTGTTAATCTAACCATTAGCTTAATTGCATTAAAAAACAAAATTTCACATTGCGTTACTTTTCTAAGAAAAGTTTAATTGCAAGCAATGTACAGTAAAGTTTCTGTCACAAAATGACAAATCTAATGTCATCTTAGTGTTATCTGGAAGTTAAGTGAAGTTAAGTTACGCATACATTGAAGACTCGGAAAATGGAAGAATTGCATTTGTGGCTTTGTTTTAAATAATTATGATATACTAATACTTGCAAACGATTGCTAATTTGATATATTATCGTCAGTTTTAATAAATGCCCGCACGCCGGTAACACACTGTATATGGGTTTGGGTTTTCAGACGCTTGTATACCTGACCACTGATTTAAAAATTTCCGGTCAAATTCCGACCATCCTGTATATGAAAAATATATGACCATATTTTTTCAGTTTATACCGAAAGCCTGTGTGGTGTCGGGTACAAAATAACACCTCTCCATTCCTTCCGTGGATGTCGTAAGAGGCGACTAAGGACATAGGTTAAGGTATACTTTAGGCGACAGGCTAGCAACCTGTCACTATTCTACCTGCCACCTCAAAACCTAAAAACTATTATGCTAGAAGTGGCCACAAAACGTGAAAAAGTCATCGTTTTGTCTATGTAGCGTCTTGTGTGCTCTGCCTACCCCGTTTGGGAATACAGGCGTGATTGTATGTATGTATGTATTAGTGATGTTCCGGATATCCGTATCCGTATCCGTATCCCCGGATATCCGAGGGAAAAGAAAAATCCGTATCCGTATCTGTATCCGTTATTTTTCGAGCGGATCTTTTACGGATCGTTTTCAAGTGATGAGGTAGAATTAACACGTTAGCTGCGGAAACAATTCTTCAAGTTTTCCCTCTAGTGCGTTACTAGGTCAAAACGCCTAAGACGTACACTTTCGGGTGGTGCGGCATTAGGTCTAAAGACCTTAAAGGTTAGAGGTTGATATAACTTCAATTATTTCTCTGAAAATCAATAAAATCACGCAAATTTGGTATTTATGCTGTTTTAATTGAGTATATTTATGCCCCACTGGCTTCGCCCGAGGTTCCCAATTTTTATATATGAGAAAAACGTCAAAAAAAACATTAGGTTTTTAGACCTAATACCGCACTTAATCAATGCCATATTTAAGGTTTATATTAGTGATGGGAAAAAAATAGTCGATAAAGTAAAGTAATAAAATATGTTTATTGCATTAACATTTATTAGTGTTTAAAAATACAACTTATACCTGCATGTAACATTTACACAATATCTTTTTTGACACTTTTATTCTTTATTTTTCAGATTTTTATGGGCTTGTTGATCTTGAAAGTGCACCGGTACTTGATCCCGGTTGAATAATAATACTCCCAAGTAGTTTTATCTTACGTTTTGCACTATCACTGTTAAATAACATGCCAATATCGTAATGACGTCATGCACTAACCACTACACAGCACAACACTAACTTAAAATGTCCTCCAATCAGTGCGACATTAGGTTGATATGCCTGTTATTTTATATTAGGCCTTCAGACCTAATATTCGCAAGTAATTACCATTTTATTGTTCAGTGCGGTATTAGGTCTAAAAGCGTAATACTATTTTTGTAATCAGAACTAGTAGCCCTTTTATAAATATTCACAAAGCTATATTTGTCTCCTTTGTACTCTGAACAATCTACGAAATACACGCTTCGCACGGACGCGAGTACACCATATTTTCCTCCCGCACCGACTGGGAGTCGACGTATTAGGCCCTTAGGCCTAATATCGCAGCGAACGTGTAAAAACTATTAAAATCCATTCAGAGTATTTTTATGTATTTAATTAAAATATTTGGCCTTTACATTGCAAACACCTGTCCTTTATATTGCAGACATCTTTATAACCAAAACTAAAGTAACTATCCCCGCAATGCAAGTCAAAACAAATGTCCTGCCTGACGTTGCGGCGAGCGTAACGTCAACTATCGTTTCAAGGCCGCGGGTGCTGACACCAAATGAATAAGAAAATAAAAATCCGTATCCGTATCCGTATCCGCGGATCTTGACTCTAAATATCCGTGTTCAGATCCGTATCCGCGGATATACATTTTTAACGATACGGCACATCACTAGTATGTATGTATGTATACAGAAAACGCGTATGACAAAGCATTTTTTTTCCAAATTCAGAAAAAAAAATTGGACAACTTTTTAAAAATGGCTAATACTCGTCCACAAACCGTTTAAAATTAAACCATGATTATAGAACTAAACGATATATTTCAAGTTCTGCGAAACAAGTCTGCAGTTGAGACTTCAACTTTGGAAAATTTAATTTCCTGTTGGTGGAAACTTCCAGGAATATTCGGGGACGTTACCTCCATATCTTAGGCAATTAATGTTGAGGAAAATGGAGAAAATACTGTAAATAACGTGTAAAAAGCAGTTAATAACATGTGGGTACAATTGTTCTTAAAATATGGTTAAGCGGCTCGGAATTTGTAGAAGGGATTTACTGTCATTAAGTACAAAAAGAATTATTAAGTACAATTGTGCTAACGGTACTCTCGAATCCCTTTCTAAACTCGGTTTGATAATAATATATGTAACCTATATCGGATGAAAAGACATTGTGTAGTTTCCCGAACGCTGCCCAACCGAGTTTGATTCGGCCGTTGACTTCTTTCTCGAACATGCAACATAATAGTCTAAGGCTGGGTCTACAGCTGTCCGAGAGACCCGTACGGGCTGTTACTACGGGCGCCCGTAGCGGGAGCACAAATGAGGAACTAGAGCATCGTTTCACAGCGACCCGGATTTGTGCGCACGAGTCATCCGCGTCGCTTTGAAACGATGCTCTAGTTCCTAATTTGTGCTCCCGCTCCGGGCGCCCGTAGCAACAGCCCGTACGGGTCCCCCGGATAGCTGTGAACCCAGTCTTGATAAAGATCCAAGGGGAGCCTAAAAATAGTAAACTCTACCTACGGATCACTAAAGCCATCACCCAGCGGTCTTCACACTCATTATTATTTTTATATCTATACTTTACGAGGAATATTAAAATGTGCGAACGTTTAATGCAGGTAACAATATGTTTTATGTCTTATGAAGCGCAGGGAGTGAATGCTCGCTGAGCTAAGTTGTTACAGGCCTGTTGGTATAAATTGGCCACTAAGTATACTTACATACATACATACATATTCTCACGCCTGTATTCCCACGAGGGGTAGACAGAGCACATGAATTAAAAAATCCAGTGCGACGTTTAGCAAATTCGGGGTAACCAGATGGTTAAACGTGATAAAGACTAAGTATACTTCATTTATTTTAAAGCGTGCCACAATATACTAAGCAGATAAGATATCTGCATCTGAACGGATATCTGTCAATAACGTTCCCTTCACAATTTAATGAGCTAACACACTCCGCAGGTAACTTATTACGGTCAAGTATCTGTTGGCACCGACATATGTCGGAAAGATAGCATTTCTACGCAGATAAAATGTTATCGTATATGCTTAGTCTGTGATACGCTTTTAATTTGAATTTCATCTGCCTAACCTAACACATTTTTAAGTAATTGCCGCAGATACTGAGCGCCTAGTGGATTCAAAACGATGATGAATTCGATATCGATTTCGTTTGCGAAGGTACAGCGAACAACGAACAACGAGGTAAGGAAAGTATACATCACATTATAAAGACATAATTATGCACAGATGGCCTTAAACTATTCGTAAATATTTCAACCAGTGGTCGGGTGTACGCGTTTGAAAACCCCTGTGACTTTTTCCCCGGAATTTTCCTGTAAAAAAACGAAAATATTGCCCAGTGTTTTGCACTTTGGCTTTTAATCTACCGCGTAGCATCGCAATGTCGAACGATTGCAGGTGCATTAAGAAGTAGTAAGCAAAATTACTTAAAATAAACATGTGTATCTGTGATTGTTTTTTAGGATTCCGCACACAAAAGGTTAAAAATATTAATATTAAGTAAATGATCTATGCAACATGCAGTTCATTATACTAGAAGGCATTTCATCTCTTCTCTCCTTTTTTTAAGCCTACCATTTAGAACACACGTTCCCGTGTGGTGCCGGGTTAGAATAGCACCTCCCCCTTTCTTCCCGTGGGTGTCGTAAGAGTCGACTCTGGGAAAGGGTTAGTGAATTATGGCTGATGGGCTAGCAACCTGTCACTGCAATATCACGTTTAACCATCTGGTTACCCTGAAATTGCTAAACGTGGCACTGGATTTTTCATTTCATGTGCTCTGCCTACCCCTGTAGGGAATACAGGCGTGAGAATATGTATGTATGTATTTAGAACACGAACCAATTCGCACCGCGCTGACTGTACCTCACCAAAGCCTGCGGTATTAAAGTTACAGTCGCGGCGTGAAGTCTAGACGTTATTAGCTTTTGTGCCCGACTGTACACGCCTTGCTAACATAAAACCAATCGGCTGCCATGGAATTAAGGACTATATTACTATGATTTGGTTGACCTTTGATTAGTACACGGGTTATTTTTTTATTACCAATGTTTAATCAAAATTGACACTAAAATTATTTATTAAGATGATTTGCCGATGGATTTAGAATAGGTACCTGCCTATTTCTTCCGTGGATGTTATAAGAAGCCGTGGTAGCCCAGCGGTTCGACCTGTGGCCTCTCAAGCAGAGGGTCGTGGGTTCAAACCCCGGGCACCTCTGAATTTTTCGGAATTTATGCGCGATATCGAATTTGATATTTACCACGAGTTAACGGTGAAGGAAAACATCGTGAGGAAACCTGCACACAGCGACGAAGCAATTCAATGCTGTGTGAAGTTCCCAATCCGCACTGGGCCCGCGTGGGAACTATAGCCCAAGCCCTCTCATACTGAGAGGAGGCCTGTGCCCTGGGACGTCTATAGGCTGTATGATGTTATAAGAGGCGACTGAGGAAATAGGTTTAGGTATGCTTAATGCATTGAGCAATGCAAATGTAGACTTAAACACAGTGACCGTAAGGTTCAGTATCGTTTAGAGACCATAAAATTCTTTCCGATTCCGGCCGTTTGGTGGAAATCATGCATTAGGTGACAGGCTAGTAGCCTGGAGCTATTGTAGTGTTAAAATAAAACCATAAAAATATTATGCTTGAAGAGGCCACAAAACGAGAATTATGGTTTTGCCTATCGTCTGCTCTGCCTGCCCCATTTGGGAATACAGGCGTGATTTTTATACAGGATGGCCGGGAATCGACCGTAAATATTTTAATATTTTAACTAGTGGTTGGGTATCATCGTCATCATCATCAGCCTACGTTCCGCCCAATTCATACATCACGCCTGTATTCCCAAGAGGGGTAGGCAGAGTACATGAATTCAAGAATTCAGTGCCACATCTAGCAATTTCAGGGTATCCAGATGGTTAAACGTGATATTGCAGTGACAGGTTGCTAGCCCATCGCCCACAATACACTAACCCTTTCCCAGAGTCGACTCTTACGACACCCACGGGAAGAAAGGGGGAGGTGCTATTCTAACCCGGCACCACACGGGATTCCGCCCAATGTGCTCAATAAAGAACACTTTATGTTTAGTGGTTCCTGCCCGAAGTTTTTTGTTTATACTTCAGGATTCTGCCCAATGTTCTCAAAAAATCACATATTCAAATTTGCCGCTTACTGACTAAAAGTTCCACATTTGGCGATTTTGATTTACTCGTTTCTGATTGGTTGAAATAATGGCCAGTTAGCAATCAAGGCTTTTTGTTTAACTGAACTCAAAATGAAATTGTGCTTAATTAAGAACATTGGGCAGAAACCAGATGTTCATTTAAAAAAGCTTGGGCAGAACGAGGATATTATACGTCCCACTGCAGGGCACATGCCTCCTCTCAGTATGAGAGGGCTCGGGCTATAGTTCCCACGCGGGCCCAGTGCGGATTAGGTATACGCGTCTGAAACATCTGTGAAGATTTTTTCCCGAATTTTCATGCGAAAAAAAAAATATGAAAATCTGAAAACATTTTGTTTCCCACAAGGTCTTCAATAAAATTCTCAGGAAATGAGTTAAGTTTTATTTAGTATAAGGTATTTATAAGTTCTATAATGTGTGGGTTAGAATAGCACCTCCTCCTTTCTTCCCGTGGGTGTCGTAAGAGTCGACTCTGGGAAAGGGTTAGTGTATTGTGGGCGATGAGCTAGCAACTTGTCACTGCAATATCAAGTTTAACCGTCTGATTACCCTGAAATTGCGAAACGTGGCACTGGATTTTTGAATTCATAATGTTCTGCCTACCCCTCTTCGGAATGCAGGCGTGAGAATATGTATGTATAATGATTACTTTATAACATCGGTCTACTATATAATTTTAAACAAAAAAAAACCGACTTCAAATTTGGGCTATACTGAAAGCATTTGTCTAATGAGGGTGACCTTCCATCACCAGCAGGCCTCACTAATTACTGAAATTATAATTTCCAGTCTGCAGGTGCATTCAGTATTGACAGAATTATCCTTTAACTCCTAAGCATTAAGGAGTTGACCTTCCCTCATCAGCTCAGTCATATTTTTTTTACTGCCAGACGTAAATACTGGTGTAGCTTTGAAAAATATACTAAAAACATTACCTGTGCCTATAAAATTTGAGGGTTGCCCTCGATTTCCCTCATATTCCATCATCAGGTCAAGATATGCTGACAATGGGACTACCTGGAAACTATACCCTTTCAAACAAAAAAAATTTTTCGAAATCGGTCCAGGCGTCTTCGAGTAATCAGCGAACACACATAATAAAAAAAAAAAAGATCCCGATGAATTGAGAACCTCCTCCTTTTTTGAAGTCGGTTAAAAACAGGTGAAAGGAATAAGAAAACAAATAATTTGAAATAAGAACGTCGGCCAACGAACATCGTCGTAACACTAGACTGTCCACCGACCGCCTAGGCTGTGAAAGCTGCCGCTCGCTAGTTTGCTTCAAACTTTGGCGCTCATTGTCCTGCATCGGATGGTTAAGTGTAACTGCCCCTTATAGCCCTTAGCCCCGCCCCGTCTGCAGTTCAGGCTATTCCGGGCCGCAGACAGACAAACGCGCGTAGTAACACTTACGCCAGACAGTGGGTTGCGCAGTGGAGCGCATATCTTGAGATCATTCTGGAGATAAGTATCAAATTGATTAAGAGTCCATTACATACATACTGTGTTTCCTAAAGGGGAGGGCACACACAACGCTATATATGTAGACAAAACTATGATATATATTTTTAACGTTTCGTGGCTACTTCTAGCATGTGTTTGAAGTTGGCAAAAAAAGGTAGGTATGTATGTATGTAACTCTTTATTGTAAAAATAATCATGACAAAATAACAGACAAAACAGAACATAAGTACAAAGGCGAAAATATCCCAAAAGGGATCTCTTCCTGCTAACCGTCAAGCAATTGACAAAACATGTGAAATTAGAGTAGACACACAAAGAAAGTTGAAAAAGAAAAAAATACCATTAACCTAAAATAAATAAATGTATGTATTATAATTTTCGTACTACAATAAATCTAGACATACATAAGGTTTCATTAATCTTGTATTAATGACGATTGTGTAATTTAATAATATTTACCAAGTAGTAATACTCGTAGTAAGTACGCTTAACACGCTTTCCCTGTTTCATAATTAATCATAATTATAATCGCAGAGCACACGAAATGCTACGTAGTAAAACTGTGACTATTTCACTTTCCGCATCCACACTTAGGATAATTGTAGGTCGAAACAATGACGAAAGAGATATAAATAGGTTGCTAGCCTGTCGCCTAGACATACCTAAATCTATTACCGTGATTTAGGTATGTCTTTTTCTTTCTTCCGTGGATGTAGTAAGAGGCGACTAAGGTTTAGGTTTGCTTTAGGCGACAGGCTAGCAACCTGTTACTATTACAAATACCTCTTTCATCTGATTTCCAACCTAAAATTTATGCTGGAAGTGGCTACGAAGCGTGAAATAGTCATGTGTTTGTTATTGTAACGTTTTATTTGCTCTGCCAACCCCATTTGGGAACACAGTCGCAATTGTATGTAGGTATGTATGAAGGTATGATTACGACTGTTTTGCGCTGGGGTACCATGTAAGAATATGGGCGTGATGTGGTCCCTTCATCTTCAGACGTATCCTCCAATACGACACACAATGAATGCGGCCGAGTTTCACCCGACAACCGGTGCTGCCAAAAATGCAAGCTATGCATACGCCTAATTTATCCGGCTATTGCAACTATGTTGTTACATCAGTAGCTGATGATTTCTTTAACATACATACATACATATATTATTATCCCCATTTCTTTTGTGGATGTCGTGCGAGCCGACTAAGGATAAGTTGATGACATAGGTTGATGAGGTAAGGTAAAGTCACCGATAATGGACACAGAACCAGTAATGGACCACGACTCTTATTTATTACCCACTAAGGAATAGTCATTTTGTTTTACAACAATCAATTCACAACTCTATGGTCTTTAATTTATGAATGAAGTGTCCATCACTGGTGCTTGTCAACTTAAACCGTCCATAACTGGGGCCGTTACCTTATATTGTTGGCGAAATACCTTTACCATCCCTAGTCGTCTCATACGACATCCACGGAATATACGGATAACATACAATACACATACATACATATTCTCACGCCTGTATTCCCAAGAGGGGTAGGCAGAGCACATGAATTCAAAAATTCAGTGCCACGTTTAGCAATTTCAGGATACTTAAACAGCTGTTTAAACGTGATATTGCAGTGACAGGTTGCTAGCCCATCGCCCACAATACACTAACCCTTTCCCAGAGTCGACACTTACGACACCCACGGGAAGAAAGGGGGAGGTGCTATTCTAACCCGGCACCACACGGATAACTAACGTATTAAATCGAGTTTAGCTCGACATGTTATCAAGGTATCTCTACTTAGTATTGCGGTACCTAATTAGAAACGTTTTATTTTATGAAATATAATACTAATATAACACTAATACTTACTAATATAAAATACTACCCGTGTGTGGCGCCGGGTTAGAATAGCACCTCCCCCTTTCTTCCCGTGGGTGTCGTAAGAGGCGACTCAGGGCTTTCCCTAGGGTGGTTAGTGTATTGTGGGCGATGGGCTAGCAACCTGTCACTACAATCTCACGTTTAACTATCTGGTTGCCCTGAAACTGCTAAACGTGGCACTGGATTTTTGAATTCATGTGCTTTGCCTACCCCTCCTGGGAATACAGGCGTGAGAATATGTTGTTGTTGTTGTATAAAATACTAAATACCTACAGTCAATAATACCGACAAGGTGGATAGACGACTTGGATGCAGGTTGCTTTCAACAGGTACTCATGGAACATCTTATAAAATACGGATAGACTACGGCTACGAATTAGTCCGAAACATGTCGAGCTAAACTCGATTTAAAACGTGAGTTATCCGTATTTTATAAGATGAGTGAGTCTCACGGTAGTTTAATGTTAAAGGTACTCATGGAACTCCAAAGAAGATACCTATGTTCAGCAGTCGACGTCTTATGACTGAAACGATGATGATGATGATGAATACTGTCAGCACGAAAGAAAAAAAAACTTTAAAAGCAGTCTCGTGTCAACCTGGTCCCCAATCCTGTGGATTAACTACGGCGTTGGGATCACTATTTTATTTTACAGGAAAAAACAAGCTCCTAAAACTATGCTAGAAGTGGCTATGTAAGCGTGATATAGTCATAAAGTAATAATAATAGTTTTGTCTATGTCACGTTTCGTGTGCTCTCCCTGCCTATTTGAGAACACAGGCGTGATTATATTCATGTATGTATGTATAAATTACATAGGATACTGAAGCGACAGGCTTGTGTTCTATCGCTTGTAAAATTACTAAAAATTTATTGTAAAATTACTAAATTACCACATTATGTATGTTTTTTCTTCGCCATTGGTGTGATTTTCATGTAGGTACGCATGGAAAAATAACTTGTTCCTTTTCTCCCCCTACGTAGTCATAATAATATTTGTAAACGCTCGAATGGCTACTGCTTTGCTATTATTGAAACAATACAAAACATTATTCGATTCGCCCACATTTTTGACGTGACAACGTCTTAAATTAGGTTGCGGCTGGGAGTCACTTATGAAAAAGTGTAACGCTCGGTAACGTTACGATGACGTCACCGAACGAGAGAGAGGCCCGCAGTGTTAAGGAGGTGGCGCTTCGATAGTGCGAAGCCTCTATGGTATCATGTGAGACGTCAAACGCAGACATGGACAGCTGTCACGATTGGGAGTTGACGTGACAACGTCTTAAATCAATAAATATTCTACCGAGAAAAAGACGTTGTCACGTAAAATCTTCGCCCGTAAAACCGACTTTACAGGCAACCATTTTTTTTTAATAAACAACGCACCATTCGTTGAGAACTCAATACAGCACTCGAACTATGTTACTGGCAACTCTACACCGACGCCGTAAAAAACATTTTTAAAATAAACGAAACGTCAAAAGAAGCTATAAAATGGTGTTTACCGCCAAAGACGTCATTTGACACAACGAGTTCCATTTTCAAAAACAATAGGCCGTTTGTGCTTCCTGGCCACGGATGTCGTATTCAATGGACGTGGCATTATGTCGACGATAGTCTTTTGTTTCGAACTAATCTGATTATGAAATTGGTGATGATTCAGCCTACAGACAACCCAACAATACTTTGTTTATAGTGTTTTTTATAAAATTCATTGCCTTTATAGATGAAAAGTCGTCACGCGTGAATTGAGCGGAGCGTATCTTAAACAATGAGCAAACAATTTGCAAGCTACTTTTGACATTATTGATATACGTCACGTTATCCCACGACTATATTTTCATGGAAAAACTTCATTAAGTACGTTTATTGTGATAACGCTCAGCGATAGGTCAGAAATAATTAGATCGTACGTACAGAATATTTGCCCACATGGCATGCCATATCTACTTAATATTACTTATATGATCAATGTTCTTCGCTACAAAGTTTTAGTACTCTTTATTTTAAATCATTCGAATCTTAAAACCGGCCAGTGTGATGTTTTGAATGAATTTAAAAAATCGAACGTTTGTCGCAGCTGGGCAATGTTACTAATGCAGCTTGATTTGTTTTGGTAGTCCTTACTGTTTTAACTTTAAGCTTGAATTTTGATTACTTTCTTGTTTGCTAACATTTTTTATGATGACGAATTCAGATATTGTAAACAGTAGGCAAGTGTTACTTTGAAAATATTTTGCATTCGATGTTTGAACAAAGGTGTTTTTATCTTTAGTGTTTATGGCGACAACGAAATAAAGTTCGAGCTGTTTCGATGTATAAATAAATTCAAAATGTTCAATTGAGACGGAAAAAAAAATAGGAAACATTGTTTTACACTTCCTAAAAGAAAATTTTAGTTTTCTATGTTTTCTTCAATTACTTTTTTACGCTGGCAATTATACACGGCGATGAGCGAAGTAAAAACTATTTAATTTTTTTCATAAAAGATACAAAAATTCCTAAGTCCTGGCTTATCTTCCCTTCTTTAAAGTGACAGTGGATTGATGTAAAACCGTTAAACAAACATGTTGAACATGTTTGCATGTTGATAACATGTTTAATCTGCCCTAAGTTCCATCTATGCAAACAAGTTTAGTTTAAATTTGATTTCAACTTCCTTGTCATGCTAAGCTACTAGTGAATGAAGTTATAGTTTGACAACTTCGTCTGCGACCGTCCTTGGGTATGAGGCGGGGTGGGGGAGGTACGTCATAGTGACGCGCGATTGTACCGCATTGTCATCCATACCCATACCAGATGATAATTTGTGTGTTAACAACACTGTCATTTCTTTCTTTTTACACAAAAACCCAAAATAACGGTGCAGAAAGGGCCACTTTTACCGCCCCGTTGCCGACAGTAAAATTAACGGATATTGTTTTATTGCTGCTTTCTTTCATTAAATTAAAGGGTGAGACAATCATCTTTTAGGAAAGGGTTTATGTCTTTATTACCACGCTTTTGTATGAAATAGAAAGTTCGTAGTAAACTTTTAGAGGCTGTTTTTACAGTTTTTTTGACAGGATGTGACATGAAATATGCGCGAAACAATGCTTGTTCCCAAATGGGGCAGAGCATACGAAATATTGCATAGACAAAACCATGACTGTACCAGTATATGTTTAGGTTTTAAGTTAAATATAGGACCTAAAATATACCAGTGCTCCGAAAGGGTGCAAGGGGTAAAGGGTTTCCGAGCAGCTTTCCGCCCGCGACTTCGTTCGCGTAAATTTCGGATTTTGGGGTCGCAGGTTTCTGAGCCTATTCATTACAAACAAACAAAGTTTTCTTCTTCATAATATTAGTGTAGATATAGATATCTAAACCCAAATACTTAACAGAATCCTTTCCAAAATTTAGCCTATGTTACTCGTGGATAATGTGGCTTTCGAATGGTGCAAGAATTTTTTTAAACGTTC
>BHDV01035552.1:138612-168425 GCA_005406045.1 Adoxophyes honmai
CGAAATTACCTTTATTGCTCGCAAAAAAGCGTGATGTGGGTTACATTTTTGAGTTTTAGTATGGATCCCTAATTTTTTTGAAAAAGTAATATAGCCTATGTTCAGCGCAGATAGTGTAGCTTTCCAACAGTGAAAGAATTTTCCAAATCGGTCCAGTAGTTTCGGAGCCTATTCGATGCAAACAAACAAACAAACAAACAAAAAAACAATCAAATCTTTCCTCTTTATAATATTAGTATAGATTAAATCCTTAATGCGTTCGATATTAAGAATCGAGATTCCAAAACGGAATTCCGAATGTATGTGGCCGCCCTAAGATCGGTTTACTAAAAAAAACAGGTGAAGATCGAAAAAAGAAGAAACAAAGTATTTTCAAATTTCGAACACGCGCGCGCTTTTGACGCCGATGCGTGATTGTTTGAGCCAAAGCGCAATTCATTATTTTAAAATTACGATTTGTCAAAACTAGTAAAGAACTCAACGAAAATCAATTCAATGTGATCTATTAATAAATTGTATAACGCCAATTTCATGTATTGTCTAGGTGAGGACCTCTTCATAGCAATGCAAAGTGATCGCCATTTTTGCCAGTCATATTCTCAGATATTTATTTTCTCCGTATATACGAGATATCATGGCATTTTTATTATTTAAGTGGACTCTGAGGGTCGCTGATATTTTCCGATTGCGGTCTTATTATGATTGATGTCACTCGACGCGATATAGCAAGGCTAATGGCTTGTGCGTAGTGAGGGGACACGCTGCGGTGTATCGATAAATGGGATTTTTTGTAAAAAGTTGTTATCCTTTTTCTCAATTTGAAATTAAAATAGTTTTCTGTACTCAGAATCATGAGCGCTTTCGTTACAAATAAAAAACATCTTCCCATTTTTTTATACAAATTTTATGATTCCATGCCGTTACCGCCATTCTAAGAAAAATAGGTGTATGAAATAAAGTAAAGAATGGATTTTGTTTCAGACATTTGTATTGACACACATTCAATAAGAGCGCTAACATTAAGGCGGCTTTGATTGGTATTAAAAACAATCTTGTCTATGGTAACGTATATAACAATGAAGACGGCTTAGCTTCTTTCTCAATGTATTACATACATTGTATACAATATCACCTGTAAAAAGCCGTGGTAGCCCAGCGGTTCGACCTGTGGCCTCTCAAGCAGAGGGTCGTGGGTTCAGACCCCGGGCTAGCACCATTGAATTTTTTGTGCGATATCGAATTTGATATTTATCACGAGCTATTCGGTGAAGGAAAACTACACACAGCGACGAAGTAATTCAGCGTTGTGTGTGAAGTTCCCAATCCGCACTGCGCCTGCGTGGGAACTATAGCCCAAGCCCTCTCATACTCAGAGGAGGCCTGTGCCCTGCAGTGGGACGTATATAGGCTGATGATGACGATACAATATCACGCTTGTATTCCAAAATGGGGTAGCAGGAGCACACGAAACTTACTTACTTAGACAAAACCTTGGCTATTTCACGTTTCGTGGCTACTTCTAGCATATTTTTTTAGTTTTTGAGTTGACAGGTATAACAGTGACAGGTTGGTAGCCTGTCGCCTAAATATATCCTAACCTATTTCCTTAGTCGCCTCTTACGACATCCACGGAAAAAATGGTGAGGTTATTCTATCTCGACACCACACAGGTCACACAACAGGTAACAGGGTACTTAACCTTAAATAGAGAAGGTTTTGTTTATGCAGTGTTTTGTGAGCTAGACCTGACCCATTTTGTGATTACAGGCGTGATGTGTGTATGAAACAAAACTATCGATATCGATACAACGCCACAACCTCCCTCACCACTCACTCTTCTACGTCAACAAAAGAAATTGCCCAATCTCCTTAACAACAATGAGTTCAATATTTTGTGTGCCTTTGTCAATTCCTCGACAACTTTCTTTTCTTATTATTTAACGGTCTTTGGAACGGGGTAACCATTGTCGTTTACCCATTTACCCTGATAATGGGGAGAAGTGTGCTTAATCATTTTTTAAGTTTGCTTGCCCTTTTTAAGTTATTTTACCCATATTGTATTGTGTGTTTATTGCATAAAACAGTTACTTAAAACAATTTACAGGATATCAGTTTCAGAGCGATCTCTGCTAGTTGATCTTCGGACGATTGACAGGATATTAGAAACGAATAAACATACAAAGAAAACGAAAAGATTTAGAGACAAAACCTAAAACTACTTGGGATAAATAAATAAATAATGCAAAAGTATGTCTTAAAAATAATAAATTAAACATACATACATACATACATACATACATAACCGTCACGCCTTATTCCCTGCGGGGTAGGCAGAGACAACAGAGCGCCATTCGCTTCTATTCTGACATACTTCTCTCGCTTCACTCACATTCATAACTCTCGTCATACACGCTCGACGGTGTCGGGTACTCCTAATTTGGCCTCCCTTTAGTACATCGTCGATCTGGTCGGTATACGTTCTTCGGGGGCGCCCTCGACCGACTCGCCCAAACACACTTCCCTTGTAAATTTGCTTACATATCCTTGCTTCATCCATTCTCTCCACATGCCCAAACCAACGCAGCATACCCTTCTCTATCCTTGTTAAAATAAATTAAACAATTATCAATAAATTGTATAAAAAGTAGGTACATAATTTATCTAGGTACCTACTATGTCTGCGTGGTGTCGGGATTAGAATAACACCTGTCACTATTATTCCTTTTTATGTTTAAGCCTAAAATTATGATTAATGTGACTGCGAAGCGTGAAATACTCATGGCTTTGTCTGTGCAGGGTTTCCTGTACTCTGCCTACCCCACTGGGAATACAGGCGTGATATTTACATTTTTGTGTGATTCTTTATATTTGGCAAGCTTACTGTTATCAGCTAGTGATAAGGCTATCTTTGTTGAGGCTATCTTGTAAATCCGATGTAATCCTTGTAATCCATCAGCAAATGTTTACTCTACGATTTAACATAGGTTTTTGATAATAACCATTGAATGAGGTTCTTGCCTTACCTATATTTTTTACTACATACATGCTGTAAGACCCTATTTCCTTAAACGGCTATAATGGGGTCCATATTGGCTCACCTAACATTACATGTCATATTATTTTTCATACTAACGTTTTTTTATCATAATAATCATTTGTCATAATTTTTTTGCCTATAAATTTGTTGTATATAAATTTGTATTACCAACATCATTGGTCATAATTATCTGTAGGCAGATTTTTAAACAACATAATGTCATTTCCAACTATTCATCATGAGTCATAACGATTTTTATAATAATCTGAGCGAAATCTGACCTGATACTATTAATCTCGGTGGTTCTGACGTTTCGCTCGCTCGTTATAGCGCTTCGCCGGCCGCTGCCGCGGCACGCTCGCTACGCTCGCTCGGCTCGCGTGCTGTGGGGTCACAATTCTACCTAACACTCCTCCTCGCTTCGCTCGTCGTCGTACCTAACCTGACCGAAATCTGGCCTGCCTTAATTTAGAATACGTTAGGACAATCCATGTTAGGAATATTACGCTTTAGGTAATTAGAATTTAGAGTTATCAATTGTAGGACAAACATTCTTTAGGACTTAACTAATTCGGTGTTACGATAGTTATGCGCAAAGACAAGTTATAAGTAATGATCATTATGATATAAAATTTTAGAACAAACATTTTCGGACTTCCAATATTCGAAGTTGCAATTTTATGTGAACTTTGGCGCACCCCCTATAATGGCATCATCGGCAGAAATTGAGAGATGTTCTGAAACCCAACATCGCACTGAAAAATTAGTTTTTTTTAGATGAACCTAAAAACACTTTTATATATTGTATAGCTCTGTGAATTATTATTAAGGAGGGCTGTTACAACTTTTTACCTGAAAAATAGAATAGTGTGTAGGAGTTACATAATTTCTCTACCTCTAGTAAGGTAAACGTCCCTGTGTTCGACACTGACGCAATACTTGGCACTTGCAACCTTATGTCATAGTAAGTCAGGTGATAGGTGGGTGTCATCTACTGGTACATTTACCTTAGGCTAAACTGTCGACAGATTGAAGACAGATTGAGATTTGGACCGGCTGTTACGACACTGTATGTAATTCTCTCCATTTTTTCCGAGGATGTCGTAAGAGGTGACTACCGATAGTTTAAGGCATGTTTTAGGTGACAGGCTAGCAACGTTTCAGTATTATGCCTCTCTAATCTAAAAAGTTAAGGTATGATATAGGCGACAGGCTAGCCACCTGTCACTATGCCACTTTTATCTGATTCATAATAAATAATAAAGCCTTTTATTTCCGATAACTTAAATTATAGTAACAGTAAATATTAAAAACTAGTAACTAAGTACTACATACATGCAGTTACAGAATGTCTCTGATCTCAGTGTGCCTTACGGCAAAGGCCTCCTCCAATTCTTTCCACTGCTTTCTATCCCCTGCTACTCTTATCAATCTTTTATCTGATTAATAAACCTAAAATTGAAAGTGAAATTGTCATGCTTGCTCGATGTAACGTTTCTTGAGCTCTACCTACCCCATTTTTTTTCACTCTGACGCATCTTCCGTTGTTTTGCCTCATTCTTTCTAACTATTGTATTTGTCACGCCTTCAGGTAAAAACTAATATTTAAAGATACGGCAAGGTAGCCGACATACTTTTATTACGTAAAATTGACAATGCAGTTAAGGTAGGTTTTGACGGCTTACAAAAATAAATAGTTACTAAGCTGTTCTGTTAAAGAATTTGCGTTAAATCCAAGCGCTTCCGTGTACACGGTTATTGTTAAAATTGCAACCTTTTTTTGTAAACTTGCTTATTTTTTGTTCATCGTGCACATTGTCATCTTTTCCGTGTTCGCAAATTTCATGTCAATTTGACCATTAGAAGTGGGACAAATTTTAGTCCAAAATGTATGTATAAATGTCAGGAATCTATCTAATTTTTTGATAAACCTCTAGGTTGGCAAGAGGTCTGTGTAACAGACATTGTGCCTTCAAAGGTTGTTTGAATTGACTTGAACTTTGGTACATACAACATGAAACATAGGTTTTAATAGTCAAATTCTCTAATTTTTAAGTATGTTGGGAATACAGGCGTGATGTATGTATATATGTGTTATTTTTTCATCCTGAAAACATGATCGAAGTGACATCGAAACGTAAAGTCATGGTCTTGACTATGTATCGTTTCTTATGCTCTGCCTATCCAACCTGTGTTATATTATGTCAAATGCATTCACCGTCGCTGTCTTAAAATGACCTATTTCCAAATTATTATTTCCGACATCAGCATAAATTAAATTGAAAAGTGAAGGCCGAGATATTATGAACTGGTCAAGAGTGACTTGCTGTTGCGTACTGAGGGTTCCGCGTGGACGTGATATTTTTAGTATTAGTCCAAGGGTAAATTACCTATCGAATCTAAATGCTAGCGACGTGAATAACGTTTTGTAATTGTTACGTTACGTTACTAAATAATACTATGCTAAAAGTGGCCACAAAACGTGAAATAGTCATTGTTTTGTCTATGTAGCGTTTTGTGTGCTCTGCCTACCCCGTTTGGGAATACAGGCGTGATTGTATGTATGTATGTATGTTACGTTACTTTATTGCCGAAAATTGGAAGCACAAGTCACAAGTAGGTATGACAAATGTCACAGACATGTTCAACCGAAAACCAGGTACAAATTCAAAGCTTTAATTCGCTAGTGTGTGTGCGAGAGCGTGTGGCGTGTGGCGTCGGGTAGAATAACACCCCTCCATTTCTTCCGCTGATGTCGTAAGAGACTTCTTAGGAAACACTTAGCCTAAAATATATATTTTTAGGCGACAGGCTAGCAACCTGTCACTATTATACCTGCCTAACCTAAAAAATATGCTTCACGCAACGTTTCATGTGCTCTACCTACCCCATTTGGGAATGCAGCCGTGATGTATTTGTATGTGTATTATAAGTCATCATCATCAGCCTATATACGTCCCACTGCAGGGCACAAGCCTCCTCTCAGTATGAGAGGGCTTGGGCTATAGTTCCCACGCGGGCCCAGCGCGGATTGGGAACTTCACACACAACGTTGAATTACTTCGTCGCTGTGTGTAGGTTTCCTCACGATGTTTTCCTTCACTGAATAGCTCGTGATAAATATCAAATTTGATATCGCACATAAATTCCGAAAAATTCAGAGATGTGGGTTTGAACCCACGACCCTCTGCTTGAAAGGCCACAGGTCAAACCGCTGGGCTACCACGGCTTTTTAATATAAGTAAACCTACGAGTAAGTAACTTGAATGCGATTTACTATGACATCTTAGAACAGTACTGGACTTTACTCCAGAGGTATCGTCATAAGGGTTCCCTTATATTGAAAAATTATCAGATAACTCAAGTTAAATAAATCGAGTTTAGCTCGACATGTTTCGGACTAATTCGTAGCGCTTCATCTAGGAGCCGCGGCAGCTGCTGCTGCCAAACGCAAACTGCGCGCCTCGGCTCTCTTCGCGCGACTGCTCGTGCCCGACGAAACTAAAACTGGCTCACGACTACCCTCGTTATTATCGTCATTTATATTATTGTCAAAAATAGGGTAGCACACAACATTAACTACATCACTTTGTAAAGGCACTTCCACACTCGCTGTTATCGCCTAGATGAAGGGCTACGAATTAGTCTGAAACATGTCGAGCTAAACTCGATTTATTTAACGTGAGTTATCCGATAATTTTTCAACATGAGTGAGTCTCACGGTAGTTTAATGTATGTATAAGGTTCCCTTATACGTTGTACGGAACCCTAAAGAGCTTCTTCCGAGTGCGCGTCCACAAAAAGGACCCAATTAAGGGCTGTTTACTGAAATTCAAGGGTTTTCTTTTCATTAATTTTACCTGCGGACCCATAATTAGAGAGTACCTTTGAAATAATTAGACGTGGATTGAAAACATGACATCGGTGACAGTTTATTTTCGTAGAGTTTTTAAGGTTTCTGCCGATTTAGAATGGCGCCTCTCCTTTTCTTCCGTGGACGTCGTAAGAGGCGACAGTCAAAACAAGTTCAGGCTCTGGCGACAGGCTAGCGACCTCTCTCTATTATTCGTACTAATATATAAATGTGAAAGTGTGTTTGTTTGTTTGTTTGTTTGTCCGTCTTTCACGGCTAAACGGAGCGATGGATTGACGTGATTTTTTAGGTAGAGATAGTTTAGGGCATGGAGAGTGACATAGGCTACATTTTGTCTCTTCAAAACCCCCCATTTCCCTAAAGTGAGGAGTGGAAGTTTTCAATGTAGAAAGCTATAAAATTGGTATGTGTGCTATCTCTTCTGTGATACCCCGAATTTAACGCGAGCAGAGCCGCGGGCAAAAGCTAGAACAGTCAGCGTCAAAAGTAACTGACAATTTTAGTACTGAGTTACGTCAAATTCTATACTAAAATTATCACTTACTTTTGACGCTGACCCTACCTGCCATAAAACCTAAAAATATGCCAGAAGAGACCACGAAGCGTGAAATACTCATGGTTTTGTCTATATAGCGTTTCGTGCGCTCTGCCTATTCCATTTGGGAATACAGGCGTGATGTATGTACCTATGTATGATCAAAATAAGCCGTGTGGGTTTAGAATAGCTCTCCATTTCTTCCGTGGATGTCGTAAAAGGCGACAGAGGAAACATACATACATATTCTCACGCCTATATTCCCAAGAGGGATAGGCAGAGCACATGAATTCAAAATCCTGTGCCACGTTTAGCAATTTCAGGATAACCGGATGGTTAAACGTGACACAGGACACAGGTGGGTGTTTTAAGCGACAGGCTAGCAACCTTTCACTATTATACCCTCTAATTTAACCTAAAAATATGTTAGAAGAGAGGATAGGAGTCGCGCCACTTCTCCATACAAACGTAGTCCCCTGTTTACTCCGTGAATAATGACATTAGAGCAAAAATTATTATCATTATTCACGTAAAAAAACAGGGGACTACGGTTGTATGGAGTAGTGGCGCGACTCCTACCCTCTTAAGTAGCTAGTTGGTTTCGTCTGTGTAGCCTTTCGTATGCCCTACCTACTCAACTCATGACCGCGGTCGCTGTAACGCGGCCGAAACGTCGAGAGGTAATTAAAAAATACCTACCGTGATTAAGTTCCGCGTAAACATAAATATGCCCTACCTATCCCATTTGGCACAAACGTAATGTATGTATGTATGTATTTTATTATTCACCAACTTAAAACTTATGCGAAATAAAGTCTGTCAGATACGTCATTGTTTACAAATAATCTGTTCGGAGAATGCGCGCGCAGAGTTCCCACACGATTTTATAAACAACTGTATTGACGCAAATCAAGTTAATGTCATCATCGTTTAGCTCTGAAAACAATAATGTGGATTACAAAATTCCACTGCTGAGCACAGGCGTTCTCTCAGTATGCTCTCATACTCCTCTGACTTGGACTATACATACATACATATTCTCACGCCTGCATTCCTAAGAGGGGTAGGTAGAGCACATGAATTCTAAAATCCAGTGCCACGTTTAGCAATTTCAGGGTAACCAGATGGTTAAACATAATATTGCAGTGACAGGTTGCTAGCTCATCGTCCACAATACATTAACCCTTTCCCAGAGTCGACTCTTACGACACCCACGGGAAGAAAGGGGGAGGTGCTATTCTAACCCGGCACCACACGGGCAAAAGGCGACTAAGGATATAAAAAAGAGTTACATACTTCACAGGAAAGGAAATTGATACCTGTGCCACTTTGAACCTATAATAATAATGATAATGAGTTTCAAGTTGCTTTGATTAGTAGATAGTAGGGTATGTATGAAAAAGCTGTGGTAGCCCAGCGGTTCGACCTGTGGCTCAAGCAGAGGATCGTGGGTTCAAACCCCGGGCTCGCACCTCTGAATTTTTCGGAATTTATCGATATCGAATTTGATTTTCACCACGAGCTATTCGGTGAAGGAAAACATCGCGAGGAAACCAGCACACAGCGACGAAGCAATTCAATGTTGTGTGTGAAGTTCCCAATCCGCACTGGGCCCGCGTGGGAACTATAGCCCAAGCCCTCTCATACTGAGAGGAGGCCTGTGCCCTGCAGTGGGACGTATATAGGCTGTATGATGAGGGGTATGTATCTCACAGTATCATTTCTTGTGCAAAGATACAATACAATACAAATTGGCACAGATATCAAATTCTTTGACTACATACATACATACATACATAACCGTCACGCCTTATTCCCTGCGGGGTAGGCAGAGACAACAGAGCGCCATTCGCTTCTATTTTGACATACTTCTTTCGCTTCACTAACATTCATCACTCTCGTCATACACGCTCGACGGTTTCGGGTACTCTTAATTTGGCCTCCCTTTAGCACATCGCCGATCTGGTCGATATACGTTATGGGTCATTGTCATAACCCTAAAAAAACATGTCCATTTGTAATTATATAAGACATTTTTAATAATTGCATTCAATTTACATCATAACTATAAAGTAGGTACAGCAAACGTACTAGACTATACTATATCATATTTTCTATAAATGTAATTATTTGTTTTGTTTATCACCACAAATGTAACTGAAAGTCCACTTCGGTGGACTGTCCGGATTCCACCTGTTAATAGAATGTGGCTTTAAAAAAATACATCTCTTTTATTATTGTACAAAAATGCCATTTTTTCCTAATCAATGTATGATTTCCATTTAACATTATTAGGATTTAAAAAATTTGATGGAAATAAAACACATTTTTTGCATCATTGAATCTTGTCACAACATTTTTTGTCTTTTTGGTGGACATTACTTTAAATTCTAGAAAAATTAGGGAAAAGTCAAATGAATAGACCGGGACATATAATTTAACTCATTCACTATCGTACTATCCCTGTTAGCAGCCATTTTGCCGTGACTTGTACGCAGCAGACGATATTGTTGTGTTAACAAGAATATTTGGTGGTGTCAATGTTGAATTGTCTTTCCGGTTACTGTTGTATTTTGTAAGTACATCGCTATAAATCCACCAAACGTTTTTAATAATTAGTTAAGCATTCAAACATTGTAAATATGCCTTGCCTCTTGAATAATCCTTTAAATGGCTGGTGTTGTGAATGATATTGCGGAGAAAGTCCATTCGGTGGACGTCTTTTTGGTGGACTTTTTGTAAACCCAAACGATAAATGATTGTATTTTGATTGATTTCTTGTAATTTGGTTTAATTTTTTATTATAACTTTAAAAACTAGCTTCTGATTCCTTTATTTGTTTTATCCGTAAATGACTAGTGACTGAATACATATTTAAATGTAAATTCTGTAAAGGTAAAAAAAAACTGTAGAAGATTTAACAAAAACATACAAAATAAGCTTTGGAGGAAAAATGGAATGATGCACGACGATGCAGAAAAAAAAACAATATACAAAAAGAAACTTAAAAGTACATCGCACGCAAAATACTGCCTTCGATTCTAGTTATTTTAGTACCATGAAATGGGTGAACGTATTGCAGTGAAAAACAGAAGAATGTTGAAAGCAAAGAAACTTACTTACTTAGAATGAAGTTGATGACTTCAGAATGCAGCAACCATTAAAAATTAGTGAGTGCAGTCTGTTTGTTGATTGAAAAAAATGTTCATAAAAGTATACAATTTTTGGACGTATATTCTGAAAGTTTGGATACGTCAACGTTAAAACAAGGAAGAGCCACCAAACCCCCACTTTCATACATACTTCTTGAGGACTTGAAGGCTTCCTAGTCTTCGGAGGACGAAGGCATATTTGGTCCACCGAAAAGAATTGTCATTTCGGTAGACAGACACAAAATATTTTTTATATACTTTTTGAATGTATTTACGTGTCTGATTGTTCATGATTATGAGAATATATCATGAACGTTATTTTTGTTTAACATGTTTACAGTTTTTGATTTGTTTATTTATTATTAATTAACATAATTAGTCCACTTGGTGGACATATTAGTCTTTTTGGTGGAACCAAAATATCGTTATTTCGTTTTAAATCGTTTTTTTTGAATAATTGATCTCTGAATGATACTCAGTTCTGTTGCAAGTTAGAGTAAGAGTCGTAATATACCTTTGATTTTTATAAATCACGTGTTTCATTTTTTAGCGAAAAAAATTGCCAGGCTTGACAATGACCCTTATTCTTTGACTGTACACATAATTGCCTATCGGGATTAGAGTCCTAAAATAGTTTCTACTTGGCGAACTATATCCGTTTATTTCGGTTCTGGGCTTTAACTTTGTGAATATTTAAGCTAGTTCCATTCGGGGACTAGACAGTGAAGGGTTTTCTTTTTTAGACACTTTAAAATAGGTCCGGTAAGTATCGGACTTTAAGGGTTCCGTGGGAAATAAGGTAGCTCTGCCTATATGTCCACAATTGGATAGTTGATTAAAAAAACTATTTAGTCCGTTAGGTACATTAAAAAAATTGTTGTAATACACGTATTTTTTCTTTTATTTGACTAATTATTATATTTTATTAGATTAATTAAGAAATGACAAGGATACAGTGCTCTTTGTCTATGTAGCGTTTTGTGCGCTCTGCCTACCCCGTTTGGGAATACAGACGTGATTGTATGTATGTATGTACTAGACTAGCGACTCGTCGCTGCTTCATACATACAGGTGCAATTCTGCTTTCGATTATAACACAGAACGTCTTGAAAAATACTGATAACTCACGTTAAAAACCAAGTTTAGCTCGATATATTTCTAATTCGTAGCCCTTCATCTAGGAGCCGCGGCGGCTGCTAAACGCGCACTGTTCAGGATAATAAAGGGTTTTCTATTATACAATAGATGGATTTGTCCTACAGTAAAGTTAGGACATCAATGTGTGTGTGTAACCAGCAGTGGAAGCGAAAAAGTGCTAAAAGCTCTTTGTAAAGGCGCCTCTACAATGTAGACTCAAGTATAATCAACGTTACATAAATTTCTGAGCAAGATCTATGTAGAATTAAGTAGGTATTCATCATCCAGCCTATATACGTCCCACTGCAGGGCACAGGCCTCCTCTCAGTATGAGAGGGCGTGGGCTATAGTTCCCACACGGGCCTAGTGCGGATTGGGAACTTCACACACAACATTGAATTGCTTCGTCGCTGTGTGCAGGTTTCCTCACGATGTTTTCCTTCCCCGAATAGCTCGTGGTAAATATCAAATTCGATATCGCACATAAATTCCGAAAAATTCAGAGGTGCGAGCCGGGGTTTGAACCCACGACCCTCTGCTTGAGAGGCCACAGGTCGAACCGCTGGGCTACCACGGCTTTTTTAGGTATTACTTGTTGAATAATTTTATAAATTCTTCTGTGTCTCAGACGATATCAACGTAATGTCTGCCATTAGGTTACATTAAAAAAATGTACTGACAAAAACGTTAAACGATACAGTTTTCTGTTTGGTTTAGAATAACAGCTCTCCATTTCTTCCGAGGATGTTGTGAGAGGTGATTAAGGATATAGGTTGAGAAATTTTTTAGGCGACAGGCTAGCAACCTGTCACTAAAGTAGTGGTCATGGAATGACATAAAAATAATTATTTATAAGGAGCTCCCATACAACAATCGTAATTTATTTGGTGTTTTTGAGTTGACATAAATAACAGTAACAGGTAGGTAGTCGCATGAAATATTTACAGAATATTTAGTTGAACAGGTATGTACTTTGAAACAAAGCAATTAAATTATAATTAAAAAAGTATTTAAGGGGGGTCACATACAAAAACGCGATGTCTAGCAGTTTTTGGTTCGCAACACTTCGACCGTGAGTCCGACTCGCACTTGGCCGGTTATATATCCTGCCATCATGTATAAAGTTCACTTGCAATAAGTATGTCTATCGGTTTGCCAGTGTAGCGTCGGTCGCCCTAACATCACGTACGGGCTATCAATAAAACAAACAAACAAACACAAGGCTCGTGTTACTAATGCATTGTGGAATTTAAAACAAGCAATATGATGGTTACAAAGGTTTTGCACCTGTCAAAAGGTTTATAAGTTTTTTTGTATTGTGTGGCCTTCAAGTGGTAAGGTACCGTTTCACGGCGAACGCCAAGTCAATTAGGCGCTCGCCGGGAAACGGCACCTTGCCAATCGGGTGTTGAAAAATGAATATCGAAAAATACATAGTAAAAATACGAATACACTCACATTTTGTATCGAAATTTCAACACGTTTCGGACGCTCAACGCACTTCGGAGTGAAGTTTATGGCTCCTCTACATGATGGGCCATCATGATGGTCCATCGTAGTGGGCCACCATATAGAGGGCGTAGTGGCGTATGCTGGCTTGTGGTGCGTACGATGGCGGCGGAATGGCCGCGGTGTCGGTTTTCGCCCACACATCAAAGGTAGTGGGCCAGAACAACTGAACATCGCCATTGTGTAGATCCTTTTCATCCATCGCATGGCCATTTTGCTGGACAAGCGCTGGCCCATCATGTAGAGGAGCCATTATCTGTATGTACTTACTGTCAAGCCTATGCCGAAGTCTAATGTTCTACTGAAATTTCTGAATAGACCATAGTCTCTCTAACCAAGCAGAGTCGCGGTCAGTCAGTAGTTTATTAAACCATTTCTTTAAATGCTTGGATTATTATAATTGGATTAAAATAATACGTTTTACTGGTATTAAGGGCCACGGGAAATAGACCGAGATAAGTATGTACCCGTGTGGTGCCGGGTTAGAATAGTACCTCCCCCTTTCTTCCCGTGGGTGTCGTAAGAGTCGACTCTGGGAAAGGGTTAGTGTATTGTGGGCGATGGGCTAGCAACCTGTCACTGCAATTATCACGTTTAACCATCTGGTTACCCCGAATTTGCTAAACGTGGCACTGGATTTTTGAATTCATGTGCTCTGCCTACCCCTCTTGGGAATACAGGCGTGAGATTATGTATGTATGTATGTAAGTATGTAATTGATACTGTTACCGACAATTTAGGGGCTCTGGTTGACATGGTATGTTGATACATACATACATACATATTCTCACGCCTGTATTCCCAAGAGGGGTAGGCACAGCCCATGAATTCAAAAATCCAGTGCCATATTTAGCAATTTCAGGGTAACCCGATGGTTAAACGTGGTATTGCAGTGACAGGTTGCTTGCCCATCGCCCACAATGCACTAACGCTTTCCCAGAGTCGACCTCTTACGACACCCACGGGAAGAAAGTATGTTGATGGGAATGGATAAAGCCGTCAGCGTTTCAACCGCTCCCTTTGTATCTTAAAAAAAAAATGCGTTTTTGTTCATGAATTAACCGCAATAGCATAATGAACTACGGAGACAAAGCACGGCCGTTGTGAAATAATTATTACATTGACTTTGTTGTTGGGTGTTGTGTTAGGTTGCGAAACTATGGTACGGTCGACCAAGAAAGTGGTCTACCACTTTTGACAAAAGTTTCTGTGAGATCAAAATTATCACAAGGTTGACATTGTCACTGTCATAATATTATGTTAAGGGGAAATCGACCTTGTTGTTTCATAAGGTTCAAATGAATATCGATTTTGAGGGGGTAGACCGATTTCTTGGACGACTGTACCTATGCCGTCAAGCCACGACTATTTCAGGATTCGTAGCTGTTTTCTATTACTCACAATGTCGCCTAAAATACTTATTATTTCTTCCCCTCTTACTACATACACGGAAGAAATGGAGAGGCGATATTCTAAATCCGACAGCTCACGGAAAAATCTTTCTCTAATAAAGAGATTTAACATTTAATTACAGAAAGAGTTTTCGAATTCCACCCTGTGATACGTCTTTACTTATTTGGTAGAGACCTTATTTTTGCGAATAAAACGCATTTTGTTACAACTGTAATGTTTGTTTGTTTCAATTTGTAGCAAAATAAGCCATGACAAATTAGTACCTACATAAAATAATCGTAGTAAAAACAAATAACGCAATGTAAAATACAAATGATTAAAAGTTCCTGAGTTAGTCAAAAAGCTCTCATCACGTTTCTTTTCGCATGAATTTACGTTTACAAGGCTTTGTATTAATACCTTTCATCACACATTGAATAATCCCAAAAAAGCTCTACTTATTATTAAAATAAACAAATTCAATTTCTTATTTTTTCTTTGCACAGTGCATCCAAAACTTCAAACCTTACCGGTGCGTTCACTCCGCAGCGCCCCAAAATTCCCTTTTCGGCCTTACAAAATGGCGGACGCTTTAAAAAGCTCCACCGCGATCGCAGCCGTAGCGCGACGCGCGGCGCGGGGCGGGGGGAGGGCGCCGCATGCGTACCGACGGCATTCCTGCCAGTGCCCTAGCGGACGCCGCGAGAACCGCACGCGTTCACGCCGCTCACGGCCGCTCCCCCAATACAAAGAACACCTCAGTATTGTAAAAAATCTGTGATGTATTGATTAATCCCAACATTTCTCAGCCCCAGAAACCTACGCGAGTGAAGGCTAAACTGCTTCGAGGACCGAAAGGCAGTTTACGTGGCGTTTTATAAACGTTTTACAGACAGCCACGTACCATGGAATTTCGTTTTATCGATGAATAGAATCTTGCCCGCGGACAAGAAATATGGTGGACTCGCTGCGTTGAAAACGGATTTGATTGTGTTTTGTGTGTAAAGTGTTGTGTTTTTAACATGGTGGAAGGAAGATAATGTTTGTGTGCGTAAAATATGGATTGGTGCGGTAGCGTTACTGGCGAAACTAGCTAGATATCCCGTTCGGGCGGTTTTCGATCGGCTAAAGCTTCGGTGAGCGACCCAGCCAACAGAATGGTCTCCCTCGCCTACTTAGGTTTGCGGCAGACGCCTTGGACCGTCTTAGTGCTCATATTTTTCATTGAAAGCGTTATGGGGAACTACGCAAAGTCCTTCTACATACATTGGAATACAACCAACAGCATATTTAGAATAGACAACACGGATCACGTATTCGATTTAAATAAGGGCAACGCGCAGTTCGAGTACGACCAAGTCAATATAATATGCCCCGTGTACACGCCAGGGACGTTTGACGAGGACACGGAGAAATATATAATTTATAATGTGAGTAAAGAGGAGTATGATACGTGTAGGATAACGAATCCTAACCCTCGCATAATAGCTATATGCGACAAGCCTCACAAGCTGATGTTCTTCACCATAACGTTCCGGCCGTTCACCCCGCAGCCGGGCGGGCTGGAATTCTTGCCAGGGAAAGACTACTACTTCATATCCACGTCTAGCAAGGACGACTTGCACAGACGCATCGGCGGGCGCTGCCTCAGCCATAACATGAAGCTGGTCTTTCGCGTTTGCTGTAAGCCGGAGGAGCAGTCGCCGGCGCCGCCGCCGCAGCCGACGCCGCCGCCCCCTCCCCTGCCCCCAACGACTACAACAACAACTACAACGACGACGACAATCAAACCGGTGACGAAGAAGACGCCTAAATACGACAAGACTCCAAATGAGGTCGTTAAGAGCGAGGAGCTGTCTTATTCCCGGGGTGCGGCTCTGGCGTCGTCTCTGGCGTTGGCTTTGGCGGCCAGTGCAGTGCTGGCGCCGCTGGCTCGGTGAATGTGCGCCCGGACGCGAGCCCCGCGCCCAGACCTGCTGGCCAAGCCCTGCCCAGCCCACACGACGCAACTGCACACCCTCCACCTTCGCCCCGACTCTCTAGTCTACTCGTGAAGTGACAGTTCTTAGTGTAGTGTTGAACCAATGGATTATGAGGACGTAAGTACGACTGTTCAAGTGAAGTTCCAAGTTCTAGGTTAAGGGACGAGCCTAATTTTTACTATGTAATTAAGTATATCGGGCCTATTACTAATCGAAATAATTATACAGTGATTTTTTTCATAGCGGACGTTCTGCGAACCTAGTTACGACTACGAACTCAGTTATATATATATAAAATGTTAACGCGTATGGTAAAATAGGTTTCTTAAACCACTAGGTGTAACGATTTTTTTATATTTTTCATTAATGCAATGAAGGATGATTGATTACTAATATTTTAGGGGGAAATCTTAATAGAACGAAATTAGATAGTTACTTTTTAGTTGAAAAGACAGTTTCTTTCCCTACCTTAGAAATTATTTATACGAAAAATACGGGGCAAGTTATGAAATTGTCCGAAAATACTGTGATTTTGGTTTTATTTAGATTGTAATTAATTAACTCTTTATGCTTTTATTATGTGATATAAATCTACATAATTATATTAAAAATGCATATTTCGCCTCTGAAACGTTTCAATTATTTCTCATGTTGACTGAATTCGCATTTTAGCTTTTTTCTAGATATGTTTTCATTGAGCCAACATAAACTTTTTATATATATCGAAATGTATTAGAATCTCAGTTTTTTATTATTATATACAACTACTCACATGAAAGGTGCTAAACGACAAACTCGGTTGCGCTGTGACATTTTAGGATGTAACAGACAACTGTCAAAATGGCCTCTAATGTGAAAAATCAAAGCTTACAAAACTGAGGTAGTACATTGCATTTTCTAGGTATCATTATTTCAAGACTTTATTTCTGGAAATAGATATATTAAAGTAAATTATGGTGGCAATGTTGATAATCCTGATTTACAACTAAAACTGAAAGTTACACATCATTCTCCAACCAAATTTTGTACGAGACAGCTGATTTGTTGTTGTGTTTTGTGATCATATTTGTTTATAGTTGAAGAAAGTGAATGTTTAGCAATATATAAATACAGATTCAAACAAGGGGAAAGGTAGATAGAGTTCACAAAACGTTGCATAGTCAAAACCATGACTAATAACTCATTATGATTTATATACAACAAGAACTTCATCGTAAATAAATATAACTTGTCAATTTTCAAAGTTATATTATATTATACCACTTTATAACATTCAACTTTTTCAACTGTTCTTGCTCACGTTACGCTTAATCTTCCGTGAAATAAGCCAAATACATGATCACAAAACAACATTCGATATAAGTCTTGTAAAAAAAAGGTTAGTTAAAAATTGAGGAATCAATGAATATCAACCTTACCATCATCCACAGAACACAGCATTTACATCGCACCGTGCCATTTTTACGTGTGACAAACAGACAGGTGAAATAGTCAAATAGATGGATAGTAGTTCAAATAGTCCGGTTTTCTTTAGCCATATGCAATTAGACAGTCGATAATTTAGGTAGCGTTTAAGAACGGAACTGTTGGATTTTAAACTGCACTACGATTCGTATTTCAACCTTTGAAAAATAAGAAAATACAAAAAATCTCTTGCATTTTCATCAGTATACTTAGCATAGCAACTCCCTCAAGATAGGGATGCTCTTGTCACTTTTTGATGTCTCTAGTTAGACAGTGACAGGTAGTATGATTCAACTAGCTGGGGTTTAAGGTTTTTTTTTAAACACAATGTTTTGGCTACTTGACTGGAGTAAAAAAAGCTGCAATCCCTTAGAGCAGTTTAAAATTACTTTCTTAAAACTTCTATTTGCCACTATGTGGATGATTTAACAAAAGCTCGTAAGATCTCTTTTTTTCTGATTTGACTGAGTAGGCACCCAGCCAATTCCGAAAGATGCGTTTAAATTTACGACATGGCAGCAAGACAGTTTATGCCTGGTAAAGCGTTGCCATTATACGGAACAGCGCCCTCTATTGAGCTGTAGGGGAGCCAGTATCAGTAATGTTGTTTGTATTTAGTATCAATAAATCTCTAAACATCGATTGTTGTCGATAGTGCGAAGGTGATCACTTTCTTGTCTCTGTGCTTGGTTTAAAAAAAAGAACACAGTTTCTTCAAATTTGTGGCACATCCTTCTTTTGTCTTGTCTTGAGTTGAATAAGAACAAGCAAGTGAAATTGTTTAGCGATATCTATTACGAGTGCTATGACAAAAGCTGCATATGAATATGTCTTGGGAAGTATGTGACAAAATGAAAAAGCCTTACTTGGAAAGCCCACTGGCATGATAGGTGTAATGCCTCATATATCAGATATTTACACACTACACAGCAAACGTGTAACAAAATAAAGATTAATTTATCTAATTCAATATTATTTACCAAAATCGACTAAGTATATTAAGTTGATTAACTCCTTGAATTAGTCGAGTACCAAATCAAATTACTTTCAAGTTAAGATTGTTCCCGAAATTCAAGGCAAACTTTGAAGAGTAAATTCCTGAATAATACTCAAGCCTGGGCTAGGCCTAACTGAAATCATGAACTTAATAACAAAACATTCAAAATTTAAACATCACACCTGTATTCCCAAATGGGGTAGATACCTCATGAAACGGTTCAAAATGAGATCAAAGACATCCAAAATGTGAGACAGCAGAATCGACAAAAGAATGATATACGATACACGAGCCCTCAAAACCTTTTTTTTAACCACCCATTGACAAAGGTCCCAGAATGACTGTAATAATGAACTCAGGTAGGCAACTCCGAGAAATTCTTGAACACCCCAATATTAGGAGGTTTATTACTCCAATTTAAAAGTAAAAGTAAATTGGCAGAACGTCCAAATTCACCGTAAATTGGCGTAAAGTTCCAACGAAGTGAAAAGAAACGGTATATTTATTGCTTGTCGCTAGATAAACAAAATGGGCAAGACACCTAATTATGAACGTGTTCAAATGGCCAAGTAGAAAAAGTAATACCATTCCGATGAGAAATTACTTTGGAATAATTTTAAACAAAAAAAAAACCGACTTCAAATTAGCAATATTTTGAAAAGATTCTGTTTACTGAATGTAAAATCTTGACTTCATCATCAAATTACCGAAAACGCCGTACATCTCCATATAAAATTTGAAGAGTTCCCTCGATTTCTCCAAGATTCCATCATCAGATCCTGGTGTCGTGCCAATGTGACCAATTTCGAGTTATACCCTATCGATTATAAAAAAAAAACGGTCCACGGGTCTCCGAGCTATCGAGTAACATACACACAAAAAAAAAAAAAAAATTAGGTCGAATTGAGAACCTCCTCTTTTTGAAGTCGGTTAAAAAGAAAGCTATATCCCCGTTTCCAATGCAGGAATGTCTAGATAAATCTGTTGGAAAATAGTTACATCACTTTGAAGAGGATTTGCAGTGGTTGGATTTTGAATAGATAAAAAAACTCAATAAAAATTTGGCCCGTTACTTTTAGCATGGCATTATCTGGACTAAACTAACTACAATCGGCTTTTAGTAAATCCATAGGTGTGAAACACGTTTGGACTTGTTTAAACAAGGAAGAGAAAACAATTGTACATGTTCCATGTTGTTAGTGGTTTAAAGATGCCAATGATATGCCACATCGTGGCAGCTCACTCGAATTTAGGTTGATGTTTACTAAAGCTTTGAACCCGAGTTAAAAACAATTCCATGAATTCCACTGAATCATGAAGACCTTTTTATAATATATCTGAAAATTATTTTCAAAAAAGATAGTCATTAAAAAGTGTGCAACTCAGCAAGGGTAAACTACCCTTCGGTATACCAAAAGCTCACTCTGTTAAACTAATACTAGCTTTCAACGCTAATGAAGAACTTGAAAAACAATCAAATTAAAATAAAGTCTTCTTTGGTTCCAATTACATACTAATTAAAAATAAATTTAAAGGACTAAAAGTAAAACGATGCTTGGTAGTTCTTACTAAGACTTCATAAATGCCACTGTAGTGAGGGGTATATAGAGTTGCCATTTGAATGAGTACTTAAATAAGGTTTTTGTGGGATTATACAATTAAGTACTTGGGATTCTTGGAAAGATATTCACCTTTTTTCGTCACTAGAACCAGTTTATGAGGTCACAGTTATACGTTTTTTTAGTTTTCATGAATTACTTGTAGATTTGTTTGACTTCAAGCCAAGGAGTTTAGGGACAGATGGGATCTGTTCGTTACTTCTAACTTTAAAAAGTAACCATATGCAAGAAAATAAGTGTAGAGGAGAATTCTAGTAAAAATCAGAAAGAAATTCTTGACTATTCTGATCAGATTTTAACCAGCAATATGAAAGTATGCTTAACGAACCCTACCTTAAATTTCTTTCTCAAACGAAAATCTTTGTTGATACAAAAAAACAATGGCAGCTGACAATTGTCCTAATGCATTGTATTCTAAACAGAGATTTAATACTCTTTTATGGTGTAGCTATTAAGCTGGCTCGCTTACCTTCTGTTAGAGTGGTTCTATTTTTACTTCTAAACTAAACAGAGGCAAGCATGACGCTAACTACAAAGTGTTTCCTACGTAGACGATATACGCCCTAAGAATTTATCTTCACACAATACAATTTTGGAATTGTTCGGAATAGGGTCTTTGACAACAGTAAAAATAAACTATAATTTGTGGCCATCCTAACAGATTATAGGAAAATTAAACATATTTCACTTTCTTTTGTTCAAAATATTATGAATTTTTAGAGTATTTTGTTTTATTAATTTCTAATATTCGTTAATAATGTATCTGTGACTGAAACGCTTGCGATTGATTGATGACGTCACATACCATGAAAGGTATCTGTGGTCAAAGTGGACATTGATAATTTGACACGACAATTTTGACAGCTTCTTTGTGTGGTGCCTTTGTTTACTTGCATTTGACGTCAAACACCGTTTTTGGCGTGAGTTTGAGAATTTGAACTTTAATATTTATTTTCTTTGTTAATACAGACAAGAATCCGGAAATACTAATATATCGTGTTTATTACATAATGAAGAATTTATTAAAAATATATTTCAAAAATGTTCAAAAACCCTATTGTTGATAATGGAAAGGAAGTGTCAAATTCTTGGTAAACATTGTCAAAAAGGGCTTCTTTTTCTGGCGATTTTATACGTTAAGCATACTCTTAGATTTTGACGGATGGCATAGCGTGGCATATCACTTTTTCACAAGTAAAGATTATGTACTCTGTAGAAGGCTTGTACAGTTGTAACCTTTAAAAACAAACCATACATCAAAGTTGTTCAGTTGCAGATGTAAAGGCTTTTAAATTTCGACCAAAAGGAGAAATTGAAATGAGGGAATCTGTTCGCAAATGACACTTTCTGACATAAATTGCGGAAGTATGGTAACAGTTATGTGTGGCAAGTTTAAATTTGTGTTTTGTTCATATGCGTCTCTTTTAACAAATGGATTCAATTGAAAATAATCAACGATAATCTCTCCAAAGAAACCGTTTCTTGGTGAAGTAAATAAAGTAAAGATTTTCTCGTAATAACAGTAGAGAAGTTCTATATTTAGACAATAACATGTGATTAATTGTTATTACAAAACAACAAAAAAGTTAATTCTGTTGTATCTTACACAGACGTAATATTGATCGTATTGTCACGAAATTCTATTGCATCTTGTTTAGATCTGTCAGGCCTGTTAAAATATTGAATACGAGTAGTAGATGACTTTTAATACCACGACAAAATGTCACATTGACTACTAATTGCAAGAAACAGATATAAAAATACGTAAATTCATGCTAGCGATAAAAATAACCCTAACGGGTACATTTGTTTAGAGTTCCAGTTATTTTTGTATAGGATCGTGAGTCGTGAAGGGATAATGAGAACCTGTTGGTTATATTTTAAACCGAGGTTTAAACCCTGGATTAGATAGTTATGATTAACAACTCGAAAATGCGTGCTACCTATTTCGATGGTGAGATTTAATTTTAAATTTATGCAATAATTTGAGCTCTGCTTTTACTTTTATATACATACTGAGGTCTCACAGTCACTTTTAATACTAAACTTCTAGGTCCCCGTTTTTACAGCGCCATCTAGTGAAGTTCGTGCAGTATAGAGATTGGCAAAATTATTAAAATTTGTTAATACTTGTTTTTCCATTTTAAGTAGTAAGTAAATTACTTATGTGATTTAAATCCATGACAATTATAGCTTTAAAATTGTTCTTGTCTTGTTCTGTCTACTTAATACCATATATTAAATTAAAAATATAATAATAAAATCCAATACTAAAACTACAGCGACATTCTTAAAACTAGAAAATAAATTGGTCCATAATTCATTTCAAATTAAATATGCCAGTTTGCGTTTATAAAATGTCTAGAGACACGAGCTATTTATCAAACGCAATTTCCCTTAGAAATGACTCGGCGAAGTTAAATGTGACATCAAAGAATTCAAACCGAGATTTATTATTGATGGCTTAATATTATTTTTCCTTCAGGATGTGGGGCATAGTGTTTCGATTATAAATAACTTTTTGAGTCACACTTCCATCGCGATTCTGGATTACTTTACGCCAATTTCCTTTACTATATCTTCCATTACGTCCTCAAAATGTATGAACTTAAAATTATCCAAAACATAATTGTTATTTGCATGACGACGTCTTACTAAAAAATGGCGCAATAATTATGGGAATAAAACGTGATTTTGTTATTAAAAGTTAATCAGAAATGACCTTTGTAAACAATATTGTCAAAACACGATAATGGGCCTAACTTTAGCACGTGATATCATTACTTTTTGGCGGCTCTATATGCCAGATACATATAGAACTTCCAACTGTTTTCCTACACTACGTATACAAAAATATATAAAAATCAGGCAGTAGTCTCTAGTTAGACGATTTGACTCGCACCTTGTTGTGCTAAGCTGGCAATTAGCTTTACGACGTTGTCTTGTTAAACTATGTCGCAATGATTACAGGAATGGCGTGATTTTGTTATTAAAAGTTAATCAGAAATGACATTGGCGAACAATGTCATCAAAACATGATAATGGAACTAACTTTAGCGTGTATAGTTCATTTTTGGTGGCTCTATATGCCGGCAATTTATCGTAAGCTTTGGTTATTTTGCCCCTACAAGGTTAGTATCCCCATACATAAAAACCTTTTCTTATTTAATTAATATACTGTGTCATTTACCATCAAACGATTAATTTGCTTCGTTGTAGTGTTTGTAGTAATTTTTTGAGATGAATTAGCTTAGTGAAATGGGTTTGTACCGGTGGGCTAAATAACCAGAGCTTACGATATACATACAACTTCCTACTGTATGGACCCCCAAGCACATCTGCCTGGAGAGAAGTATCTCTATTAAATTCTGTCCCAAAAAGATATCCATATTTACTAGGACGTTTGCAGATGCCTATAATTTTGCTTCTGTCTTTCTGGATAATTGTATTTTGGGTACATTGGCCAAAGTAGAAAAAACAAGCAATTCTAAATGCGTCATTATCCATCGTACAAAATAATGATGCAGTTCAAGTTAGGGCCTAATCTGAGTTACTTTTAGACGTTTTAACGTCTTTTTAGTTCCAAACGCCACATTTTAGTCCTAAAAACAAATTAACGCATTGTTTGAAGTCGTTTATGGAAGGAGGGTTATAAATGTCGCTTGTAACTTTAGCTACAGAGGTAAATGGAAATGAAAGTCCAAGAAGCTGATATACAAACCTGTAACATATTTCCCGGGAGATAATTCAATAATATAATCACTTAAAAAAGGTACAAATATAATAAAAAATATAGGGATTATTAATACAAAAAAATGGCAGATCTAAGTAAAAGAAAACGAATAAACTAAAGGCCATTTAATTCCTAAGTGGACTAAGTTTCTAGAAAAAGAAAAACCTTAGATAACATTTGAGTTTAATTTTTTTTACGAAAATAAAACACTTTATAGATTCCATATCTACCTATGTATATCCAAAATTATCATTAGGGGGCTTACATCCTGTATACAGACTAGAAACAATGGATCTTAAGGTACAAAATAATCTGACTAGTTTCGACTAGCCTCACTACTTTGTGTCCAACTTAGTAGCTCCACTGCTAGCTACTGGCGCTAACCGGTCCTGTGGGATCAGGTTTCGGAGTTATTCAACATAGCTATTCACTTATGCAAAATATTGTGGTGACTGGTTTGGTAGTTATTAATGTTACATTGACTTGCCTAAGCGCCAGAGGCTTAAAATGTAACAATATGTTTTTACAGTATTTCTCTGATGCCAACTTTTTTCTGTGTTAGACTTGTTCTGATAACTTTTGTAGTCTGAGCTGTTATTTGAGTGAAAAAGTAAAAATAGCCATACATACATACAAAATGTCGCGTTTAGCGCCAGACTAATTGCAATGCAATTGCAAAAACAAACTTGCTATAAGTTTATTTTGTAGCTAACATGGCTTTTTACTAAAGAGTCGTAAGCGACTTTCGTAGTTTTCATCGTATGTACAGGTCTTACCAATATACGAGTATATCTGCATTTAACTTAACATCAACAAACTAGCCAATAGCTTAAGGTATATAAAAAGGTTGTTATTACCACATCCGACTACTTAACAAATTTCTCGCTTACGCAATAATGCAGTATTTATTATTACAAAAATCGTAGTACAGTTTAAAATCCAACAGAGTAATGCATTTTTATAGTATACTCTCTCATCTTAGGTTTCGATTAGTTGTGCTGTGTACTTAGATTAAAATATTTGCCTAAATAAAAGACCTCATTTTGAATCTCTAATGAATGAAAATCAGTCCGCTAGTTTTAATTATGAAAAGGCATAATAATTAAATAATTGAATGATTGGGTTGTCTTCAAGCAGAACTTGGATTATTTATAGATTTAAATTATGACTGTTTGTATTGAAATTAATAAATGAATTCGTTTTTTCGATGAATGAACCGTTGTGATTACATCAACCAGTTATTTGGGTAAAAAATACTAAATCGGATTCCTTAGCTCTGATTCAACTAACAAATTAACCTATTTGACAACAATGCCACAAAAAAATGTTGTAATCGATTTTCTATTTTATTTTAACGATGTCTATTTAATGTTTAAAAGATTGAAACCGCAAGATGGTTCTAAGAAGCGCATTGTTCAAACGAGGTTGACTCATTCGCTTAATAGGTATTTTTTCTTAGAATACGTATGCAACAGGGCGTTGAATAGAAACTTTAAAATTTGACATCTTTATGTGGTTTACTTTTTAATTTGAAAAAATCTACTAAATTGACTACCATTATCTCATATTACTACTGTCTCAATTTGTATTAAACGACAGCGAGACAGTTCGGTACATTGTTGAAACCATTTGTCCTGTACGACATTTTAATCACAATTTTGAGATGAATGAATTCTTTAAATGGCTTTCTTTGTTTATCTTATTTCAATAGCTATTACTATTAAATAGTAATAAATCCAGTTCTGATTGAGGACGACCCGATCGATAACCTAAAATAGTTCGTCATTTAATTTGACATGAATATTTATACTGAATTGAAGAGACCGTTTTAGTAATAATAAGATAGAAGAGTTACTCCTAAGAATGTGCCTGGTTTTATCAACAATTTTGTTGGAACTTCACTTACACGTTTGAGATAATTTTATTTATAAATGGTAGCCGCTTTCTTTGAATACTATGTCCCTTACGCTTTTTGGATTCACGTAGCTGAATCCATGTGGAATCTTTACTAAAAGTCTATGACACTCAAACTCTAGGTCTAATACTATATTTTATCTGTCAGTCAATTATTACCGTAGTATGCCAGGTAATTTTGGATTGTAAGTCTATATGAAAATTCTGGAATGTAAAGCTAGCTGTCAATATAACTGTATAACAGTCTTGAGGACATAAACAGTTAAGACTTTAATATTGACATTTGCCTGTAGCCAATTCTTCAATGATTACCAGTTTAGTTTATCGTCGATTGTACAGTAGCTTTCAATGTTAACAAACAAAGGATATTTAACATAAAACTTGTAATCACATGCAAAGTTGTAAAATCGGCTGACAAATAAATAGTACAGTTATTAAATTTAAAAGTCAGAACAATAGCAAGTGCTAATAAATACTCGGTAAAACTATCGATCGTAAATGTAGTAAATTCCCCTCTAAAAAGCGTAAGCGACATGAAATTTAAATACATAGCGAGCGGTTATAGTTTTGATTATAGTTCCTTACAAAAACTAATTATTGTTATAAAAAAGTGAAGTCGAAATTTTTTGATAAAACAGTTTATTTGCTCAGTAGTGGTTGTAATTATATTATCATATCCCATTCCATTTATTGTTTATATTGTACGCTGAGTGAAATTTTACTAAATCAAGTCCATCCACAGTTTTTAAGTCTAATTTTGATTTTTTTAATACTATTTGGCCCAGAAAAGGATGCGGCAAGAAAATATTTTTTTTATTAGTTTTAATTAAAACAAAATATTTTCTTTAACCAAGTCATAAAAATAACTTGGGGACTGAGTGGTATTAATTGACGTCGAAAATGGAATTTTAATATTTTATTCTCAAATTTTATGAATTTATTTCAGAATATTTCTTAAACATTCACATTGGTGCTAACAGCAACTGCTAAAATAGTACAATTATTTGTGTTTTTTTAAGTACTTACCGTAATTTATGATTATGATTATTTTTTGACTCTAAACGTTGATTGCTTTGAGTTTTGATAGTTAAAATGTCGGTTATAATTTTTTGATGAATTTTATTGTAAGCGACATTGTCTTAAAATGTAAAAGGAAAAAAATCTAAAATGTCTCGATGATCAACGTTTACGAGTTTTTTTATATCCTACTTAATTCTGCTTTAATAACAATGTACTTAAGTTTGTGAACTAGTGCAAAATTAGCGTTTAAAATAGCTTGAGCTACCTCTTTCAAATGTTCTAAAGGTATTTTTGTATGAAATAAATAATCTTAATATTAATCAAACTCGTAACTATCTTATATTACTATAAACGGTTGAAATTATCCTAAAAAGAAAAAAAAAAGATTTTTCACATTTTTCCTAATAGAAATGTTGGATATTAAAATTGGGTTAGCGTTGAGCTTGCCGTTGTCATTTAAAACTAATTAATCAATTTGTCAATATTTTTAGATTTATAACAAAAGGTTGTAATTTTTTTATTAACCAATGTAGATATACAGTTTATGATACGTATAGATTCAATATTTCAACGCGTATCATAGTGTACAACTACATACATGAGCTTGCATTTTTTTTTATTCAAGTAACGTGCAAAATAATGTATAGGCACAGACAATTAAGAACTGCCATAATATTTATAGTGTCACTACATTATTATGCACGTTAAATAATTAAAAAGTGTTTGCCAAAATAGAAAGATCCATCCTAAGATTTGACTTTTTTTTACTGGTTAATTTAAATGGCGATGGCATGCCTCCGTTAATAGACTTAGGTAGGCAGTTTAAGATTATATTTTTTGCAGCTATATTTATGTATTGCTAAACAAAATTGCGGCCATAATTTCTGATATTATTTGAATATGCTGAAGGCAGAGACATACATGGTGAACTAAATTGTAAATAACATTTTGTAAGAGCATAATTAATAAAATGGTGTAACAAAAATATGTAATAACAATGTCGAATTTTAGTCACAAATAATTTTGTAATATGTAGATTCAAAGCGCTTATGTTTTTTTTGTATAATTTGTATAATAGAAAAAGGGTCAAAGCGCCTATCATGAGGTTGTATTCCCAGTTATTACTTATTACTTAGTACCACAACTAGAAAATAATATTGTAAGCCATTTTGCTAACATCTACTTGATATTTTAGTGTTTTGGATATTAGATTCTGTAAAGAAGTCTAAATGCAACACGTGGTATGGAATTTTGCAATATTTATGTGCAATTGTGGTGGTATTTTTTGTCAAAGTCGATGGATTCCCAACAAGATGAGATTGAGAAGATTCACTAAAATCATTTTATACGTATTTAGTGCCATACTCACACTCAAAACCACCAATGAAAATTACCGTATTGTTAATTACTGAAGTACTTTATTAGCGTGATGGTCATACACATTTTTTTCGTTTTTTAATGAAAAATGAATTCTTTCTTTAAGTTGTTTCACATTTGTGATTAGATAATTTTGTGTAAACCTCCACTACTTAGGCAAAAAGGCATTAATACCATCTTCGATTGTTTTTATCATACAAAAAGGCGTAAACGCCAACTAGAATAAGACGTTAATATTTAAGTCATCCTATATTTTATTGTAACACCAAAATATTGTAAAAAAAATGTTTTTTTAATGTCTCTGCCGTTCAGTATGAGGAGCAATTGGAATATTGTTACTGAAAATTGGTTTAAGATTGTGGAAATTGTAAAAATAGTTTTTGGGGGGCTAAAATAACTGTACCTACTAAGTACTGGTAAGATAATGTAAATATGTTGTTAAACTAAGGTAGACCCTGTAGTATTTATTTGTACGATTTTGGGCCTTTGTTGAAATCCAAAGTTTTTAATTTATTTTTCGACCAATAAATGTTGGAGAGAACTATTTTTGTCATTTTATTTCACACGCAATTTTAATAAATACGGAATCAATACTATACAGCATTTATAACAAAATAAAAACGCAGGTGAATAAACACTTTACTTTATAATAATTTGAATAAAAAAAAACCGACTTCAAATTAGCAATATTTTGAAAGTATTCTGTTTACGGAATGTAAAATCCTGACTTCATCAACAAATTACCGAAAACGCCGTACATCTCCATATAAAATTTGAAGAGTTCCCTCGATTTTTCCAGGATTCCATCATCAGATCCTGGTTTCGTGCCAATGGGACCAATTTCGAGTTATACCCTTTCGATTAAAAAACAATTTTTGAAAATCGGTCCACGGGTTTCCGAGATATCGAGTAACATACACAAAAAAAAAATAGGTCAAATTGAGAACCTCCTCCTTTTTTTGAAGTCGCTTAAAAACACGGAGCATTAAAATAAATAATTTTAAACAAAAAAAAACCGACTTCAAATTAGCTTTATCCTAAAAGGAAACTTCTGTTTATGTACATATTTAC